>LS502593.1:779570-821454 GCA_900490845.1 Pristionchus japonicus | reverse complement strand
AAAAAAGTAGTTAGTTCGCGCAAACTGCCATAACTCGAGTAAATGGGGTCGTAGAGTGATAATTCAAAGTTTGCCAGATACGTCTCGAATAGTAGAATCCGATTCGCGAATAAAAATTATGTAAGGCTATTAGTGACTTTTTTTCTATGGTAGGCCAGTAGCTAAAAACGTAGTAAATGGCCTCACATAATACTACTCATATTTCGTCAGAACATATTTCGCTGACAAAACATATTTATTAATTGAATCGTGAATACGATTGAAATGCTTTATAAGCGTTCCGAGATCACAAATATCAGTCGAGATGCTCCGGAACGATCTCACTCTTTTCATAGCCTTGCTGGCTCATCACTCAAGTTAGCTTATGTATCCTAATCAGCAGATTCGAGTGCATTTTTTTCAGTAACTGGAACTGCGGTTGATGAGACCAAAACAACGTGCAGATCTACTATACCATGTGGGAGATCGGAGTGCGCAAATCTGGCTCCTGAAAGGCAATTCCATTCGCTCGGTGGAGAAGTTCATCGTACAATTGCTTGCCTGCGAGACTACACTATGATGATGTGAGTATGAACATTTTCAACTAATCGGATGGGACTGATTGTTTAGACTCAATCTCTTTTTTTGTGGTCTTAATTATACAGATCAAGTAAAAAACGAATATATTTTAGAAATGGAGACAGTAGGATCGACGCTGTATTTTGCGGTGAAGATTTGCGCACTTGGTACATTGATGCATTAGGTGCAGAAAGACCATTGACAAGGGACGACATTCTTTCATGTTCACGAACAGAGAACAAGGAAACAGGTATAACAGCTACTACTGCTACTACGTTTAATAGGCTTTGTTTCAGGACATGATCACTTTTCCTTGAATTCGATTCTAATCGCCATAATCGCAGGCATTATAATCACGGGCATCGCTGTAGGTAAATACTCTTTAAATAATAACTATCGACACAGATCAGAATTATAATTCCACTTTTATAACTCCACATGGACGTATTTGCAGGAGCTTGGTGTCTGTACGACCGATGCTGTCGCCAGGACAGAACGAGCGAGGAGGTCCAGGCGAAGAGTGTTCCCCGGTCTCAAATAGAAATTATAAATATTGTAAATCCAACGATTACAATGAGCGAATAATAAAGAATGCTTTGAATACAAGCGTTATGTTAAATGACAAACAGAAATCAGAAATCAATTCAAAATTTATTAAACAAAAATTTATTATCACCTTTTTTCCCATTTTCACTATTAGACCTATTCAATTAAAAACAGACAGCTGCTATGTGCGAAGCTTCCAATTATTTATGCATTCTACCCGTTCGGGCTCGGAACAAATGAAAGAGGCGATTTCGGCTAGAGTCAATCAATCTGGGATTAGACAACGAGAAATGAAGATACTACATAATAAATTTAAAGTAAAGGCAACTCAAACGTTCAAAATCGTGAAGATCGAAAGGGGTAGGTCTCTCGCGGGGAATGGGTGGTAGATTGGGCATAGAAATGGTCTTCGGCCTCGTAGACGACGTCGAACTCATCGGAATTCCGACGTCGAGACTCGAAGCGGCGGGGAGGAAGTTGATGGGCGTCGGAGGTACTGTACGAACGCTGAAAATTCACTTTCATTTTTCACTTCATTGCACTTCATTGTTAGCAAAAAAAGCCATATTTTTAGTCATTGTGTTTCATGCTTGCTCCAAAGAATATTTTAGTATAGTATCGTCAATGTTTTCGGAGAAAAACGAAGAACCTACGTGATTCTGAGCGTCGGCGGCAAATGTGGTACGGGGTGCGGGTTCGGGCGGGGAGGAGATGGGATTGGAGGAGGAGGCTGCAGCTGCTGCAGCTGTCGCAGAGGAGGACGAGTTGTAGTTGGAGTGCCCGTAGCCGCGACCGCTCTCCCGCGTGTCTAAACTGCAAGAGATCAGTGAGCGAGCGCTCGGCACGACAAATTGACAGGGAACCATTCACAGCTTATTTGTGCTACCAATATCACGGGCCTCAAGAATATGAATCCGTGCAATAAACGACAGATTTACAATCATTCACATAATTGTCTATTTTTCAAGATATCGTTGAGCGAAAGTTCGGAATGAAAGTGGAACATTGTTTCGGAGCGGCACATTTCATACAATCACAAGTTTCAACTCCTCACCGCCTCTCGATCCGATGTAGGAGATATTGGTGGGTGCCTGATGCTTCTTGCTGCGCGCCGCCTTGATGCCGAACCAGCCAGCGAACCTGTGATTTACATTTTTATTGTTTCGAGAAAGGCAAATAGGATACACATCATTCCACACTGAGCGCTAGGACTTTTGATGATTCTATGAAACCAATTCCATCCAACTGTATTTTCTTCCGAATCCAGCGTTCAGAGAGGACTTTTCACCAAATGCCCGCCAGGCAGATGCACGGAATGTTGCATCAACAATAAGTGCGACCCAAGTTCTCAACTTACAGGTCCGGTCACTAGATGCAGTCGTCTAAACATACCAAATCCCCGCCAGACAGATGCACGGGATGCAGCAGCACAGCAGGAGGAGGAGCACCCCGACAATCACGCCGATCGTGCGGCCCGCGTACCAGTAGTCACCGCTGAAAAAAATCATTTTACAAAGGAAGTAAAGTCATAATTTCGGCATGCATGCTGAACAATGTTAGAAGGCGTGCTATCAGTAGTCGCCACTGTAATGATCGATTATGGAGAAAACAAAGACAGCTATTCAGGTAGGTCATCCAATACATGCTGCAAAAACTTGCATAACCTTGCCTAAAAACGGTTAGAATGCTTTTGGGCATAAATTAGCAGCAGGCTGTAAGGAACAGTTAATTGGTTGAAAAGGCATTAGACTTTGTAATTACGAATTCAGACTTGCATTACAGTTTTGCAAAGATAACTTGGGTGGAGTCTTATATTTCATGTAAGAAAGATGCTAAGGTGCGAAATTGGCTTCTCGACTCGAAAACCCACCAGAACCACCCCAAATCGCACCCGTAGTAGTCATAGCCGTAGCCGTAGTATCGTTTGACGCGCGTGTGCAGGTCTTCGGAAACCGGTGCCGTCAAGTCTGAGGCCGTGGCCGAAAAGTCAACAGCCGGCGAATTCACAGCCGGAGCCGGCAGATGCGCCGCGAGACAGACGGCTGCGGCTAGTGCAGCCAGGAGGAGAAGTTGTCGCATCGTTTCTAGAATAAATAAAAATTTACGTTGAATAGAATCAACAACAGAGCACAACATCAAAAGTATGTTTCACGAATCAGATATTTGCGCAATAATCTAAGCGCCATGATTCCACGCAGAGCTATTGCTTATAGATCCAATATAGCCACTTTCGGATAACAGGAGAATCATCGCACGAATCAATCACATGGAACTCTCGTACTGACTGTTTGATTGTCGCTAGTCGTCAATCTACAGAAGAAAAAGAGGCGTAATGGTATGAGTATGGGGCGGCAGTTGTGTTATGATAGGCGGGCGAGAGAGCGCGAGGAATCGAGAGATCGAGAAGGGAGGAAGTCGTTTTTGCCGCACTCTGGTCAATGGCGCGAGGCAATTTGGAGGCATTCTCTTCATTTTCCGTGCTCTCTCGCCACTCAGGCAGAGCCAGAGAGCGGGTGGAATCAGAGTAGAGTGATCCAATTTGGCTGAGTAATCACAGGGTATTGCGCGAGATCGAGCGAATGGCATTGATACTGCGCAAGCAAACGATTGTGTTTATTGAAGCTGGTAGGTGGGTGTCAGACCAGTAATGTCTATCGAAATTCAATCGTTTTCTGGGAACTCTGCGCTCTGAAGCATCGTGAACTGAGAGACAATTGGCAAAAAATGATGAAAGCGCTGAGAAATAAGGCGACAGGGGGGGGGGGGCTTTCTCTTTTCTACTTTGGTCGAAGGGAGTGCGATTTGCATGCAGCATCTGAGAAAGTCGCGCCGAATTTCAACGAGTAAGGAACATCGAGTTTGCGCGCCGTTTTGCTTCACTTTGTGCAGTGTTATTGAGTTTTCTCGACAATGAGAAACCTTCAGGAGGGGGAGAGATGAAAAAGGAGAGAAGGAAGCTTGAGATGCGCGCTCGAATTG
Organism: Pristionchus japonicus; assembly: GCA_900490845.1. Classification (NCBI taxonomy): domain Eukaryota; kingdom Metazoa; phylum Nematoda; class Chromadorea; order Rhabditida; family Neodiplogasteridae; genus Pristionchus; species Pristionchus japonicus. The sequence continues at coordinate 817,371 of LS502593.1, read as the reverse complement.
GCTCAACTAGTGAGGTGAGGGTGCGACTCGGGGAGTTTCTCGAATTTTCAACAACTTTTAATTACCGGAGAAAATAATTTTGTCATGGGTATTGCAGAGACATTGATTTCCACGTAAACTTCACGCGAAGAAGTTATTGTGAAACATATGAAAACGAATTCTTCATCTAAGCAAGAAGTCACAGAAAAAACTAAAAAACTGAGAAACGAAACGAGACATGGAGTGAGGGAAGAAAGAGGAAGAAGAGAAGACATCGAATTCGACTCGGAATCAGAGCAAATACCCACCTCCCATTGATGCGCGTGCGAGTCTTGACAACTCTCAAGAGGACATCGCTCCATGATCTGACTCTCTCGAATATTCCTGATCTCTCACTACGTCTGACTGATCAGTGAGCGTTGAGAGTCGATTGCTCATTCGCAATCCAGAAGTGAAGTACCCGCAATTGGAAGTGTACCCAACCAACCGCCCGAGGGGGAATTGATTGATTGAGCGACTCAGATTGCATCGAACATCAAATTAAAAATTTCCAGATTAAAGTGCAGGTAGAATTGTAATGTTCAAATAGTTTGCCTACACCAAGAAAGGAAACAATCATTCTTTCCAGTCTGCTCTTTTGATGAAAGCCTCGTGAAACGCACACTCCTTTCCGTCCACCCAACATCTGATCCTCATTTTCCGAGATCTCCACACTCGTTGCGTCACTTGCTCACATCGGGGTACACAATGAGATCATCAAGTCAATGATCAGTATCATCGAGTCCTGCAGTTTAGTCTCTTGAGATTCGCTACTCCCCTGAACTGAAGGGCTACCCACATCTGGTCAATGAATCTTTGCACTCCAAGCGTCACTTGATTCAATCAAGATGTACGCTTGTCATACGAGATAGAGTATCCTCATTGCCTATTTTTATTACGCGGTGCAGCACTACGTTTTCGCCTTTCGTCATATCTGATCATTCTTCCCCAGTGATCTTCGCACGTTTAGTGTCACTTGATCTTATCAAGATGTACGCTTGTCATATGAGATGGAGGATCCTCATTGCACTCCAACATTTCCATCATCATTTCTTGCTGAGCTCGTCTCACGTAGGATTCCATTGTACCGCACTACGAAACTTCTTTCCCCCAGTGATCTTTGCACTCTCAAAGCCCTATTCAATGAAGATGGTATTCACATGACATAAGATCCTCATTGTCCGATCCCCGTCAGATTTCATCCTACTCCAATTTAGCGCCCGCGTTCTCTCACCCATCGCCAAGCAAACACCATCAACTCCTCTCCATTTCGCACACTCTCTCGCCCTCTCCGACCGGCTAAAGAACCCGCAAGAGGGAGAGGGAGAGCCTCTACCGCCCTAAAGAACTCTCAGTGCTAGTCGACGGGGGTCACTCTGTAACAGAAGCGCCTCTTCTGCTTTCTTGCGTTCGGTTTCTTCTCGGTCCAGTTTCTAACCAGCTTGAGCGCTTCTCCGAGCATGCTCGCCACTTAGACCATCCCGGACATTCGCTCGTTGTTGTTTTCCAAAGCATTCGTATCTCTCATTGGAATTTCACCGTTCACGTAATCTTATCGAGCCTATGAAACTCATTGTCTTTTTTGACTTCCTTTCTCCTTCCTCACTCACTCACGTATGTAGTCAGTCTGTTCCTCGTCTGATGAGCACCACTTCCGCTGTTTGATCGCGGGCACTTGTAACAACTGTTGAGGGGGAAGGATGCACTTGGAGTTGAGCGTGAATTCGATCTCTGAGGGTGTGAATTTGACTGTTCCGCATGGACAACGTTGTTCCCCGACCACAAACTCGGGATATCGCGCGATTTTTCTCCTTGAGAGAGTGATTTAGAGCTCCGGGATACACGTGTGCCGTTTTCCACGCTGAATTGATCGCTGAAAGTAATCGTACACGTGCTTGAGAACAGCACTGTGACAAAAACCACACCGAGTGATAGTGGACAAGTGTTCAAAGCGTCTTTGCTAGCCTACTATTTGTTTGCCTTGTGACGTTGAAAAGCGAGTGAACACAGAAAGTTCGTTCCCCCACCCAGAAAAAAACGAAATATTCGCAACAAAAAGTTTATTCCACATCTGTACACTTTGAGTGAGAAATACGAAATTACAACAAAGTAGGAATACCGGTATTTTTCAACAACATGTCAATCTATTTCTTTTTCTTTAGCCCAAGAGAGTAGAGTATGCTCGAGACGATTCCAGGCGGTTTGTATCCATAGCCGTAGTTTCCATAACCGCCTCCGTATCCGTAACCGGCAGGTGGGACGCCGGGTCCGTAGTCTGAATGGCGGATTCAGTTCTGAGACAACAAGAATCGTTTGAGAAGTGTTAGTGATTCGGAAGCGGGGAAAGTTCAGGGAAAGCACCAAAACTCATAAGGGGGAAGGAAACTTGCAAACGAATCGCAAACTGAGGAACCCAAGGCACTCACTCCCACCATAGTCTCCCGGGATGTATTCCACTTCTTCCACGACGTATTGAGCGTAGATTAGTGTCGAGAGGACCAGAAGGAGCAACAACTTGAGATGAATCATCCTGGAATTGGGGTTACTAGCACTGAATCGCACTAAAGAAATCTCGTGAAAAAAAATGAGTTTCAGACACTTTACAATATGCACTTAGGAACGCGATGACATTGAGCGAAGGTAGATCGGTTTTCACAAAAACACAGCTAACTAAAGAACTAAAACGTTTTAGTCACTATAACATTCTGAAAACTTTGAAATTGTTTGGCTAACGGTCAAGTGATTCAGTCGACAGTTTTTCTAGCCGACTCAGAGCGCATTTTTATAGATCCGAAAAGTTCAACAATCCTCTACTGTTCATCTATTCAGCTGCCTCTCCTACACTATCCATGGCTAAATCTAGAAGAATAGGCCAATAAAGGGGTGCTGGGCGAGAAAATATTTGACTAGGGGACACGAGGGACGGACGGCCGTTATTATAGCCGATCGAATGGGAAAACTCACTCCTCTCGACCGCCCAATAACAGTGGGATTATGTAAGTAGAGTGCCGATTTTGGGCAGAGTGAGCGACCGTTGTCGAGATTATCGTTGAGTTGTCGAGAGAAGAGGTGTTCTCATCATTCTGACTGCTCTCTTGACGGCCACAGAGACGAGACATCGTCGGAAGTAGGAAAACTATAGATTATTGCGTGACGAATTGGGAGTAGAGCGCACTGGTCAGTCAGAGTGAGATAATGCGAGAAACGGAGAGAGGCCGCATTCCAATTCTCGGGGTAAATTCGGATGAGCTGCATGACTCATAATCCCATCACAAGTTCGGCTGCGCGTTCATAGAATTTGAGGGCCGTTGATCGTTTGAATTCATGTGATTTCAAAAATTTATGAAACAAATACAAATAAACACAATTATTACATGGGTGAGTAATGGCAGGTATAGTACAAACATGGATGAGTAATCATTGCTGATCCTGAATTTCGGATCCGGATTCCAGAGCCGTCGAATAGATTTACTTCTTGATGAGCATTCCGAGTAGATTTGTCACCAGACCTCCTCCTGAAATCGTTCGTCTTCGATTCTACCAATCCCTCAGAAACAATTTCGATACTGACGAAAGCATACTCTCAGATCGTTTACTCAATCAAATCTCTTCTATGCGTTGAGAAAAATAGACGAAAGTGAGAATCATGGGAGCAAATGCGTCGAGTCTCTCAGGCTGCTTGGATTTCACCCTCTTTCGGCGTTGATTGGCATTTGCCGAGATGCTTCTGGTCCCTCCATTCTTCACTACTTGCGTCGATGTTTCCTTTTGGTGGAACTCCAGCCATTTAGAAAATGTTTCGAAATCAGGAGCCTTCCCAATTGTTTATTCCTAACAACTTTGCAGCAAGATGTCGTTCACTGAATCCGAGACCTTCCTTAGCCTGTTACTCAGTGAATGAAACATAACCTAAATTTTGATCTAACAAGCGCTCAAAACGTTCGCATTCGGATAATAACGAAACCTCACCATAGTATCCTCCCGGGTATCCTCCTCCGTACCCTCCGTATCCTCCATAGCCGCCATAGTTATTGTAGTACCCACTGTTGTAGTTGTTGTAGCCTGAATTTTATTTTTTTATTGATTAGGAAGACACTCTTACCGTAATTAGAGTACTGTGGGTAGTAGCTCTGGTACTGATAGCTGGGGTATTGATAGCCGTAGTTGTATCTGAATTTGCATAATTACGTATCTAATTAGTCAATCGTTACTCACTGTTGCGGGTAGCTGCTGTAGCTGTAGTCATAGGAAGGACCATAGTAACCAGAACCTGGTAATAGCCATCAACCGAGATCGATAAACTTCGCTTACCGTAGTACCCGGTATTGCTACCGTAATACGATCCATATCCACCGTACCCGTACGGACTACCGTAGCCCCACTGAGCTGTTGCTACAGAAAGAACCGCGGTCGCAAGCACTATCGACGGGAGCATTACACACAGTTTATCTGGGCTAACCTAACAACTGAGCGGGGGCTGCTTTTATATCAGTTGGCCAACGGCTGACCGTTCGCCTTTCACTGTTTTCTTGCACGGGAGTTTCACCGTGTCTAGCCGGTCAGAGAGTTGAGATAGTGTTTGAAACAACGGGAGTTCGCTTTTCCGTTCCCATCCCCGTTCCTGACCTACTGTGCTTAGGTGGGGTTCGGGCGAATAGTACCTCTCTTCGTTTCCACTTATCTATCATTCTTCGAAGACACGAGAGTGAAAGGGGTAAGAAAGCTAATAACGGGGTTGCATTCTCCCAGTTAGGCGAACAGGCCGACCTTGTATGACCTCTGGGAGAGTTCGTGGAAACAGACTGCGGGAATTTCGCGAATTTCGGGAACGATTTGATTTGATGATTTCTGTACTCCATCATAGTCTGGATATGAAAGACGCAACTCATGCTTTTTTCGCTGGTTCTCCTTCGAATCGTAGATTTCGTGTCATTCAATTGAATAGAAGACGAAAAAATTCTCTCCACTTCAGATGCCGATGGAGGAGATGCGCGTGTCGGACAGCTACAATTTCCTGCTCGTGTGAGTGATTATTTGCTTGCTTTTTTGTTCAACATGAAATGCGAAAACATAGCATTTTCTAGTAGGTTTGTCTTTTACTATATCCTAAGTGAAACGTACTCTAACAGGATGTTGTTGAATTATCTTTCTGTTCTATTTCACAAACATAATCTCGGAATAAATGTGCGGAAACGTAGAAAAAAGTAGAGACGTTTACAATTACCTGCTTTTGTGACAATTTTGATGTTTTTCTTTGTAAGGAAAAAGAAGAAGACACCAGTGAAACATCACATTTTGAAATTTTAGACAATCTGAGAAACCTATTTGGTGTGCTCTCAGAAGAGGCGACGAGATGAGTTACAGCAGCATTCCAGTGGTTCTATTTAGATTGTTGAATGCGTGAGAGATTGGTGGTGCCAGATTACTCTTGAGAGATCCGCCGCTCCATTTGACAGGTGTGGATTACTCCGCTTTCCTTGACGAGGATACACGCGGGACATTGCGAAGATTCCTCTTTCCTCACTCTCATCCGAACCCCAGAAGTCCGAGAGCGATGAGATTATACCTCATGGCACATCCCCACTCGTCCTGATGGAAGTAGAGAGTAGGGATGTTAAAACGATAAACGATATATCGGAATGGACGAATAAAATGCAATTATCTAAACGATATATCGGAATGGGTTCATTACGTATGCGATATATCGTTTTGGAGGCGGCATTCCCTCATTTCTCGTCTCACTCTCGCTGGCGAGCGGTTCTCTCCCCTTCATTTCCCCCTCTCACTCCCCCTTTTCTTATTCCGATATTATCGTTTTGAAAGAGAGCAGGGCGGCCGCATAACGATATATCGTTTTGAACGAATGAGAGGGAGAATATCGCTAAAATATCGTTATCGTTATCGTTTTCACATCCCTACTAGAGAGTCCCGATAATACAGAATGCTAGAGATCACAACATTTCCACATTAAAAGGGAACACGATATGTTTCAGAATGTCATTAAAAAAATGCGAATTTCAACTAGGGCGCTTATAACTCGCTGGACAATCTAAAAATATTTATTGAATCCTTACTTTAATAAAACTAATTTCCAGTGCCGGCTGCCTCTTCGCTGCCTCGATCGCCCTATTCTGTGTCTGCTCGATCGTCGGGTATCTGTATCTATCTATTGCTGGTGAGTGATTTTTGGAATCAACTATTACAGAGACATGAACACAATGAAAAGCGATTACAATGAGAAGGAACGATTGTTTGCACAACTAAAAAGGGGGAACCCAATGTTTCTTTTCCAATATGTTTCACAGTTGTTACAAAGTTCCTATCTGCTATGAGAACATAGTGATGCTTGACTTTGGGCTTGACAAACTAAATCATCTTCCAACGTCAGGTCCCTCCCTCGTGAACATCGACTCGCTCGACCCGGAAGACTCAATCTACGATGAGATCAAGGACCCGCCCATCTTCAGTGAGCAAGTGAAAGCCGCGAATCCTGTCTGAAGCCGTTCCCTACTTACGATTGCTGATCTCTGTGCGAATGAAAATCTCACCTTTTCCTTGGATTTCGAATTATTTGTGTGTTTCCACTGTGCTGATGATAAACTTTTTAAATTCACAAACCTACGCAATCTTCCTGCCACTTTGAAACAGGCATCCCTTCAGAAGCCTAGTTGCATTCTGTGCGTTTGATGCTTCCATCCCAAAGAGCTTGCCTGGAGCATCGCAACTGTAATCAGTATTCCCCCGTTCATCTCCCTCTCTCCTCTCTTGCACTCTCTTCTCTATCGTCAACATGTACGTTAGCGTTTTTACGGAAAAGCAACGCTCATCTGAATCCACAGTCATGAGTATTCCCCCGTTCCCCTCTCTCTCCCCCCCCCCTCTCTCTCTCTTGCACTCCCTATCAGTTCACCCTCGTGCGTCGTTCTCCCCACCCTTCTGTCCCTGACAAACCCGCCGCTGTCCTCTGTCTGGGAGTATCATCGCGATAGCCGCATTTCAAGGATGTCCTCTCCGTTCACAATCGTCTTTCGCCCTCTTGCTCATCAGATAGTATCAGTGATGAAGAGGCAGGAGGTCGAGAGGAGTCAACAACGGTCACGCACACTGTCGTTTTGTGTGCAACAGGCGGGCCACGTTTGGAGATCACTGCAGAAAATATTGATGAAGAGACATTCTGTGTCTACGACGAATCGGATTGTGAGGAGGAAGGAAGGAAACAAAGTGATCACACCACAATGGAAGATCGAAATGTCTCGCGATGTTTAGAAATTGGGTTTAGAATAGGTTTCACGGCGAAGATGAACACCGAATGATGAGAATGAATTTGATTATATCCTTCTTTGAGTGCAAAAATAAGAATTCAAGCAATGAACATCTCAAGATTTTGATCTCCTCTTGCACTGAATCCTGTCTCTTCTGCAACGATTACTCACTCGTCGAAGATCGTGTACTATCTGGGCTCCACGCTCTGGAGTAACTTGCCTTTCATCTGAACACACCGGGATGATTGATGTGTGTGTTTCAGGAATGTCATGTATGCACAACGTGTCTAATAAGAATGCTTTTCTCCAGAAGTCCAGCAGAAAATAAAATCAAAAACTAATTTGGCATGCAGGAAATCCTTTGCCTACATCTGCTCCTCATTGAACTCCAATCCTTCCGTTACTCACTCTCCGAAAAGACTGTGAGCAATCATGAACTCTCCTGAGAAAACATTTGATGCTCTTTCAACGGAAGGTGTCGCGCAAGTAAGATCTATCGCTTGATAAGTTTCACGAGTATTACTGAAGATTGCGTAAAGCTTTGAATAACATTGATACTCTCCACACAGCGTTCTATCCCGACAAACAAGGGTGAGGGTTGACCTAACGAAACTGCAAACTCAGGATTCTAACGGAGTTTTGAAACGCATCTCGATTCTCAATTTGTAACGAAAGCGATCAGGAGAATTGCGTTACGTTTCACAAATTTCTTAAATTCCGAGATCAATTTGCAGTTCGATTACGGTTGCGCGGGAAGATTCAAAAAGATAATCCCATTCTTCACCCTTGTCTGGAGAAAACAATGGGGGCCAGAACACTGTGTCCAGAAGTCCCACATAAAATAAAATCAAAAACTTATTTTGCATCCATTCTTCAATGAACCCTTCCGTTACTCACTATCTGGATCGACAATGAGCAATCGGGTGCTGCCTAGAGTAAACATTCAGTGCACTTTCACCTGGAAGGGTTGCGTAAGCCGATGGAACGGGGCGACAACAAGTGATTTCTCACCATGAACTCTCACAAGAGTTTGAATGTCTTGTGAAATACGAGTGAGGCTTCAATCTGTCCAAACACGTTAGGCCTGCAATTATCACTCTCAGACCAGCCTGATCATTTGTTGGCACTAGGCGCGGTAGTCCCTCCTATCACTGACGGAAGCTCCATGGAGCTCTAAATCATCACTCTACGATATATTTCAAAGAGCAATGATCTGAAGCAGCACTCCTAAAGCGCTGCACAATACACCCAGATTCATTCCACCGTCAGATGATCACTGCCCGTTGCAATATTGTCTCCTCTTCCGCCTGAATTTCGTTGACACCGTACTGCTAATTTCAATGCACTACCTCTGACAATAGTCCCAAGAGCAAAGATCGGACTCAATATCATCTGCAATCGGAGCGATGCAACACCAACTGTGCATCTCCGCCAGTTGATGATCACTGCCCAGTGCAAGATTGTCTCCTCTTCCGCCTCGCCTTTCCTGGACAGCCCGTGGGCTGCCCTTGCTAGGGAGGAGTGAGGAGTGAGTGAGGAGGGAAAGAGTGAGGAGGGCGAGAGGCGGAGGGAAGAGAGAGGAGTGCCCTCCCCCTGCCGGGTACACTGCGTGCAGGCAGAGCCCTGTGATGGTCAGATAGGCAATGGAAGCGAGATAGTGTGTAGATCGAGGAGAGTCTTTCTCGGATTGCTCCAGGCACACTCCCTCACTCTGTGATTGAGTGCTGATAGAGGGGAGTTGCGCGATAAGACGGTTATCGGCGACAGATTGGTACCGAAACAAGAAAGGCAACAATGATCACGCTCTCGGTCACTGCACAGAAATCGCTTAATTTTTCGTGCTTTTGCGGAGAATTGGTAGATTAGAGCGGAACTAGGTTACAAGTAGAATAGAAACGGTGAAGCTGTTATGTAGAGACAATAGAGAAAAATTCCTAAAGAAAACGCGTTTCGGTCCATTGGGTCGTAGACGTCCAAGTGCTGCGATTTGTTAGTCCAAAAATTGTACAGATGCTTGATAATGCGGCAATCGGCAACAGGAGAAACAACAGCAGTGATCACGCCGAGAGAGGTGCGGAAATATCGAGTACGTGTGAAGGAAGAATTGCGAATGAAGGAAAGAAACGAATACGATCTCCAAGATCAGTTTGAAATGAGTTTCACTGTCTGTATGATTGTGTCTAATTTAGAAGAATTTTGATCGGCATTTGGAGAACGACGAAAAAATAATAAATTGGACATTCGAAATCTTCACACGCAAGATCTTCGTCGATTCGGATCGAGTTTCACTCTGCTCCATTTTCGAGGACGCTGATAAAATTTTGTTTAGCCGAGTAGGTTTCAAATACGATACAAGAAGCTCGCTTACTGGAGTATATCGATAATGCTACGTCATGAAATAGAGCTGATTATTTGAACTTTTCAAAGAGTCCCTAATTTACTTGGCTCTCCCACCCCTCTTACCCGGCCTAAGCTCCCTATCGGCTCCCCCATCTCTCATTACAGATTTCTGCTAGCTCTCACGTTTCCCTGACAGGCGAGAGAGCAGGCAGATCGAGGAGAGCCCCCAGATCCTCTGAGAAGAAAGAGCAATTATCCACGCCAGTTAGAGACAACTAGAGAGCGTGTGAAATCGAGAGAGCTCCTAGGTCAGACAGCGCGAGAGATCAGGCGGATCGGAGAGAGCGCAGGGCGGGCGGAGCTCCGCCCGGCGTCCCTCAATCGCCTCCCCCTACCCAATACCCGGACGCGCACTCGTTTGTCACGGAAAAACGCGGCGAGGCAAGAGAGGGCCACAGGCTCCGCCCCCTTTTGGATGATGAAGAGGAGGATGGAGGATGATCACTCATTCTCACTCAGTTAGCATCGAGCTAAGCGATTCGATTTGTCTCCTCCGCTCCTTGGCTAGTACCGCTGACCCTTTCCCCTTATCAGCTGTGTCATGTGAAGCTCGTCAAAGCATGACTGTCCTTGTTTTGTGCACCCTCTCAAAGGACGTGTTTGAAATGACAGCATTTCTTGCAAAGCTCGCCTAATCCTTTGCGACGGAAATAGCGTTTTCCTAGACACCGTGAACCGTAAAAGTGACGCCTTTTCATCTCTGATCATCCCTCTTTCCCATGGGAACAAAGCACCAATCCGATAAGCCGGGGTCGACTCATTGTTCACTGATTCGTCTCCAGAGGTGAAAGAGTCACGCGAATCTTTCTTTCCTTTCCGTTTCTTTGTCTTCGCTGTTTGCTTTCCGTTATCAATAGCACTGCGGGGCACTGCAGGCAACACAATTGCGACGATTGCCGCGCACTCTCTTGCTTTCGGCATCTGGGAATGTGTTGCTACTTGCAGCTCATCGTAGTAGCTAGACTGGTAGCGTGGTGGTAGTGTAGCTAGACTAAAGCTACTTGTGTAGCTGTTGCAGTTTCTAGCCCTTACTCAGGAATTGTGCGCGGCCAGAGCCACCCATTGTTTGCTCGTGCCCCCACTTGCCCTGTCAAATCCCCTCAGTCACGCAGGGTCTAAGTGGTATCCCGCAGGTTGCGTCAGGCACTGTCCCCCAGTGACCGGTTGCATTGTTCTGTTTGTCTTGCCACCGTTGGTTCCTTGAGATTGCATATTAGTAGTTCCATCTCGACCTCTATTTTCCCGTTGCACTCACTACTGATTGCTCGGGTTTGTCTCACATATACGTATGCTAGATGATCCTTGAGAACGATCCAAACATGTTGACTTCTTCCTTTGGATCTTTAGTGACGCTTCGGTTGTTCATAATATTTTCGTATTGCAAGGCGCATGCGTATAAGAACGGGCGCCCGGTCCGTCTCGTTGGTGGTTTCCGATCTCTCTATTGTCACTAATGAACCAATTCTCATTGCTCTCAACTTCCAATGCTTCGCTCAGTCTGATGAGCCATTCCCATCTGATGCAATTGTTGCTCGAGTCCATCTGTTCAATCTAATGAGATACCCCCTGGTTGCGCCTTCTCCTCTTCTCTCCCCTCCTCCTCTCCTTCTCACATTCCCCATCCCTTTAGCGGCCAATTATCCCGTATCGTCTTACCTCCTGTCCAAGAAATGCCATCAGCCTTTTCTCTGGCTCTCTCCAAACCCTCTGCTCTCTCGTCTTCGCGATCTCGAACTTTGCCCTCTTCCCACATTTCCTCTCTAGGCGGTCGGACCATCTGTCATTTTGTCGTCATAGAACCTCCCCGCACCTGGTTACCGTAATCGATTACAGGTTGGCTCCCACTCCCACTCTTCGACGTTCACCAAAAGTCGCCGCGCGCCCCGCACGCCCCGCACCACCCTTACACAATGGAAGGATACGGTAGCATGAAATCGATCAAGGACATGCCCGCGGAAATCATCGACATGATCTGTTGCGGAGTCACACTGGAGGACATCGCCAATATGCAGGTATCGATTACTTTTCCGGATACCGTACTCCCTCCTTACCGTAGCACTCCTTTCAGGGTACTCGATCGATAATCAATCGAGAGTTACCGTAACCCTCCCTTTCCGCTCAGGAATCCGACCCGGTCCTGGATCGGGCGATCGATTTCGTCTTCTTCCCGAGATTCAACAAGATGCGCGTCACGATGGACGAGAGTGGTGAGTCCGCGTGGTGTGCTGGGTGTAAATGGGTGCGATTTCCTAAACGTCGCCTCCTTGCAGGCGCAATGATCACGATCTCGCCTCGTTCGACACACTCCTACCTCGAGGATTCTTCCTTTTCGATCGCCTTCGAGTCCAAGAAGAGTCAGCAGGTACGGTAGCCCTAGAGATTGATAATCAATCAATAATCATTCGCAGATCATCCGCGCCTGCACGGCGGTCGAGTCAATGACCATCTCGTGCTCCGATCACTGCAGTGACTTCCACGTACTCAGCGCCATCAATAGAGCAGGTACGGTATCTAGTTGGATTACGGTAGCTTGTAGGATACTGTAATCGATTGATCGAAACTCCTGATCAGTTGTTCGCACCATAGAATGGGTTAGGTTTCATGGATGCATCATTAGTTGTTCAAGTTGGTGTACGACTAATGCATAGAGAATTTCCACCTTCAAAAATTGCAGACATCACTCTCTCCAAACTGGTCGTCAACTTCTTCACTCCTGCCAACTGCCCCAAGTGCAAGGACGGCGAGTGCAGGAAGACGAAGAACCGGGCACACAGGGTGAGTGGAAGACCGGGAATTGGGCAGAACCGGGTTCTGGATCCGGGAATTGGGCAGAACCGGGTTCTGGATCCGGGAATTGGGCAGAACCGGGTTCTGGATCCGGGAATTGGGCAGAACCGGGTTCTGGCTCCGTTCACGGGGTTTATTTCGACTCCATTGGGAACTAGATATGTTTCACAAACTGTTCAAATACCGATGACGTTGCACTGAATCAATGGTCGTCTCGGTTCAATTTCAAAACACCAACCAATATTCAAAACCGGAAAAGGCTGAAATTAGGCCTTATTTCTTGCAGAAGCTCACCGAATTCGTGCAGCACCAGTCCGAGTCACTCACGATGCTCAAAGTGTCCACCAGCGAGGAGGACAGCATCACTGTCGACCTGCGACCGGCTGATGGAGGTAAGTAAACGCCGGCTCCCAGTCATGACCGGGAGTTCCATAACCAGATCCGGCAAATATATATTTCAGCCTCGACCTCCACCGAGTCGCGCGTCCTCTACGCCCACAGCCACGACTCGGCCTTGAACCAGTCACTCATCGTGCCCATCTTCAACGCATTCAATCTGGGTGAGCCGGGATTTCAAGAGCCGGGACCGTAGATTAGAGAGTGTCTGGGAAATATCTCATCAGTCAATTACAGCCAAGCCGTCCGGCCCCAGCACTGTCCATCTGACCGTCGATTGGCGCGAGCGTCTGGACCTGGCCCTGCAGTCGGCGTTCATGGTCGCTCTGCCGATTGGGCACAGAGGAGGAGTGAGCAAGATGAGGATCGGATTCTCGAGCAAGGTGAGGGCCGGCACATGATAGCCGTAGACTAGGATTTGTTTTCACGGAGGCTTACACATATCATTGAATCTTGCTGTATTCCCAGCTTTCGTAAACACCGTGAAACACATTCAGACACTCCACAGCTCCCAGTCAATGAATAATCCTCAGGTCTCCTCCCTCTCTCACGAAGAGATCCACAAGTGTCTCGAGTCGTTCTCCACTCAACTCAATGAGACGAGAAGACTCAAGGAGCTGCTGTGTGACTTCAAGTGCAGCCAGGTAAGGAGTCCGGGATTTAGGAGGACCGTAACTGGCGATTGGTCAAACTGGAACAGGGAATAATCCAGTTTCTTCCAGATCGACCCTCACCTCCTCGACAGCACGATCACCGTGCTCAGCAAGCAGCTCGGCACCTCGGGGTACGTTTTTCCCCAAATCCGGTTCCAAAATTCACAAGCAGAATCAGTGCGATTGTCAAAGGAAATCACTGTTATGTTTCATAGGCTCAATAAATACGAAACTTATCCATGAAACGTAATTGTCCTCCGGCATCAAAATGTAAAAAATACTTTATTCAGCTCCGAATCGCACCGCATCCGCATGCTCTTCGACGCTCCCGTAATCGAGGAACCGAACAGGATCAAGCAGGAGTGGGCGGCGCTCCCGCCCGTTTATTGATCTGCCCCGCCGGACTACCTACCGTACCCTCCCGAGTAGAGTTGCCTCGCTACTAGAAGGCCCTCGCTTACCTGTAGTTGTACCGTATTCGCATAATCATAGAGTGACTGAAAATGGAGAGAAAATCCTAAAAAAATGAATGAGATTGAGTAGAGTTTCCTGATTATGGACCTCACCCTTCCCCAAAGTTGTATTTAGAATTTCGAAACCCTCTTATCATTTTTCATGAAGCGTGTTTCACACTTACTGACCACCTACCTCTCTGTACAGTTACAATTGAACTAATTGAGTTGTCTCACTAGAAGACCCTCCTATTTCTGTACAAACTTGATCTTCACAACTCCAGATGTTTGCCCACAAACCGAAGTATCCTTTCCTTCGTTAAAACTAAAGTTGACCGCTAATAAAGTAGTACCAGAATTCGTTTGTGCACCTCACATCGGAAAGCGGAACATTTTTATCTTTACAATCAAAATATCGTCAATGGTACATAAAAATAGACTTCGAACGACATCGCTAACACTTTATTGTACAATACCCGGAGGTTAGGCTGAAAGAGGGGTGTAGAGGGATGCAGCTGGGCTGCACTTGCAGCAGCTGCAGCCTCAGATGGGCGGGGTCGGCGTCTCCTCCTCCGCTTCTGCAGCAGCTGCTGCTGCCGCAGCCTCTTGCAGGTCCTGGAACGCATTGAATGCATCACATACAATTTGAACTTCCTCATCAGGGTTGTCTATCCGAGAAGTTACCCTCACTCCCATTCAATTCAGAGGGTAGTGAGAATTTTGGGTTTGTGAACACCTGCCAACTGGTACCTATTAAGAATTCGCGAAATAATTCTGTTGATTGATTCCGTGAAACTCATCGGGTATTCCGAAGAGATCGATTGAGAAAGCTCGTGAAGGGTAAAAGTTAGCAGGTTCACCCTAATCTGCTGCAGCAACTTCACGTTCTCCTCCCTGAGTGCAGTCGCTTCCGCCCGAACCTCTTCCGTCTCGGCGCGGGCCTGACAAGATTTACTTTGTGCAGCAAATAGGTCGACTCAACTGTTCGTTCGCACTCACTCTGGCAGATATTGGCATTGTGAAACTCAATCGTGTTCTACTTCTCACGCACCCTAGTTTTCATTAGATACTAAAAAAAGCTCATCCCTTCTATATCTCATTCTGATCCCTTGATCATGTGTGCTCTATTTCCTAAACAACAGTTCCTCAAAAAAGTACAGGTACTATCAAGCTTCCTTCCGTTATTTATATTCCTACTGTACCCCTACCGTATCCAATAGCTACCGTAACCCACACCGAATCGCCAACTGACCTTCTCGATCTCCTTCTGCTCCGCCTTGCTCGCCTTCCTCAAGCTCTCCTCGTTGTGTCGACGGAGATCCTCGATCTGAAGGAGATAGACTGGAGTTGTATTCGTTTTTTCAAAGTCGTCAACGAGCCGATCGATTCTCAGTGAATTCGCTAACAGAAATGGGTTCAGTGAAACTTATGTCGATACTGCTTTCTGTATTGATTTACCAGTCGGTTTTTGTTCGATCGAAATCGAAACATACTTCATCAACCGCAGCTCCCTTTGCCGCTTCCAACTCGGCGCACTTCGCATTGGCCATCAGCAGTTCCGTCTCGAGAGAAGCGACGCGTGCTTCGAGACAGGGTTTGTGGAGGCTAGAAAAAATATGATTAGATATGAATTTCATTCCGTATTCAATGGAAGGTGTGACATAAGAAGTGCGTTTCACAGAAGGTTCGTATTGCGCGTGTGCTGGGAAGGGGATTTTGTTTCCAATTAATCTATCAAACAAGAGTGTGTCGTAGAATTGAGAACAAATGCAATCCGATCATGAGAACAGCAAAAACTCACTCCACGGGCGCCATCTTCGGTCCGATCTGCACTCTTCTCGTCGACTGGAGGGAGGAGAGCGAGGCGGAGCGGGGGAGAATGTACTGAGATGAAGGGGAGATTAGGAAGTATTTGAGAAATGACGAATTTGCTATGCTCCATAAGAAGGATGAAGGTGCCGATAAACGCTCGCTTTCAATAACGACTCGAATTCTCGATTCTCGAAAGAAATTTCACAGTCAAAAGCCACATTGATTGAAAGTTTTGCAAGTCAGGCTGCCTGATCATTCTTTTCTTTGCAAAACGGCTCCTTTTCGACATTCTGCATGCTCCGTGATGGCCAATGCGCCCATCTAATCGCCATAATCGCTATGAATACCGACCTGATCATCCGTCTGCGTATACTCGTTCATTATCTATTTCTTTCATCTCTACCACGCTTCACTTTGGCTCCTCAAGTAATATTCTATCCATGCTTTCTACTACTCTAACCCTCGGAGAGAATACAAATATTTCCAACCTGATCATCCGTCTGCGTGTACTCATTCATCTTCTATTCTTATTCTATCTGTCTCTTCTTCCATTGAATGCTTAGCAATTCTTGGTTCATGCTTTCAAGGCGCTATCCTCGCAAAGAATGAAAAGATTCAAGTAGCAGACCTGATCATCCGTCTGCGTGTACTCGTTCATCGTCGTCGGCTTCGCTTCCACGCCGCAGTTCATCTTGCGAATGGGCACTGGCTCGGGTTCGGGCTGCATGGATATTCTATTCAACGGCTCTGGCTTTCATGGTCTTGGGAAAATCTTGGGGGTACTCATTATCTAAGTGCTAACACAAGCAGTTCATCTTCCGGATGGGCACTGGCTCGGGTTCGGGCTGGAATGGATGTCAAATTCAACGGCTCTGAGCTTTCATGGTACTATCTTGGATTCATTTTGTGACTCGGTCAACTGTAGTGGTTATTCATGATCGAAGTGCTGTCTAAAGCAGTTCATCTTACGGAGCATGGTGGGCTCGGGTTAGGACTGAGATGAATCATAGCTTAGATTCCGTTCTGTTAAAGTAGCAAGATCGAACTAGAACAAGTGGAACTTTGCTCACGAATGCAAAGTGATATTTCATGAAGAATGAGACATCACTCACCACTTTGCTCACGATCCGCTCCTTCTTCACCTTGTGCAGGGCTGATTCAGCCCTTGCCAACTCCAGTTCGATCACTCGCTTCGCACGATTGACTGCCTCGATTCGTTCCTGAATTGTATTTGTTTGAAAGGCATGAAGAAGAAAACATTGCTCTCGGATAGTTCCTGAGAATATGAAAGAGTGCTGAAGCATATTGAATTTTCATTTCGATCAAGGAGCACTGGGAAAGCGGCCTATCTGCATTCGCACCTAGTATGTTTCATTCGCACATTTTAAACTGAATTGACATTTCTGAGCTGATTTTTTCGAATTTCACTGTTGGTCAACAATAATAGATACTTGTGTAGTTCTCCGGAAGACTCTTTGCAGATTTTGCCTGAAGATTGGAGAAGTACCCTCATTCAATGGTTTTGAGGATGAGAAATGATAAATAGTTGGATGAGAGAGTGGAGAAAAACGCAATTATCACTGGTGCAATATGCAACGAAGGATGCAGGCAAAATCTGCATAGGGTCTTCCGGAGAACTCGACAATTGCCCAATAGGTAATCTAAATCGTCGTGACATGGTGTACTCGAATGATAGACAGGCCCAGTTCTCAGAAGGATTCAATGATTAATCTCAAAACGACTCACATTCGCTTCCTCCAGCGCGTCCCTCATTGCGTGCGACTCCTCTCGAGCGCGGTTTCGCTCGTCCCTGAAAGAATCTTTCATCTTTGTAGGGCCAAGAAACCCAGCGACGAGCTGTGATGGAATGTTGATTG
This sequence comes from Pristionchus japonicus, assembly GCA_900490845.1. Lineage (NCBI taxonomy): Eukaryota > Metazoa > Nematoda > Chromadorea > Rhabditida > Neodiplogasteridae > Pristionchus > Pristionchus japonicus. The sequence continues at coordinate 799,714 of LS502593.1, read as the reverse complement.
TTCTTCATTGGACGACGCGCAATCTGCCTATTAGCTCTCATCGAAACTCGGCGTAATCATACAGACAGTGAAACTCATTTGAATCCTCTGTTGTGCAATAGTTCAACTACTTTCAACTACTAACAATGGAACGATGCACGAAACTTATAGCAAACTTAGTCGTTGTTAGAAAAAAGCGCAATTCTCACCTCACAGTGCTCCACTTGCTCCTCCAATTGGCCGTGCACTCACTCCACCACCGCATCGTCTTCTCCATCTGGGCGGCACGGTCGCGCGCCTGGAATTACTCAAATAGTATCGTCGGATTCAAAATGCACCAGATTTGACCGAGAATCACGGCGATTTCGGGTACGTTTCATTGAGCACTGATGAGTACAGAACGGACCATCTTTTCAGTTGCATTTATATTCATGTGGATCAATAATAGATATTATGAAGAATGGAATGGCTTTTGAGGAATGGATGCCGGTGTCCTTACTAATACCGCAGGATCAGTAATTCTTCGAGGAACAGATGCGAACGGGAATCTAAGACTGCAAACCTCATTCAACTCCTGCAAGCGCACTCGCTCGCACAGCTCCCAGTCCGTGTGCTGACATCTGAGGTAACCGTAATGTAGGTTACGAACGGCAAAAGGATATTTCCATTCTGTTTCAGTTTAGAAATTTTTTTCATAATGGGAATTACTGAGCAATCTGGGAGTGTGTGAACTTTCGAAATTATATTTAGTGCGAAACACACTCAAAATAGTCATTCGTATTGAAAAAAATTACCTCCTCACAGTGGCAGCTCGCGAGAACAGAGCCATGTCGGCTGCAAGTAAGACATTAGGATACACTAGGGTTGCAGGTTCGGTATCGGCAATATCACAATATGCGGTAATACCGCGTTTGTGCGGTAATACCTCACGCGACTCTCTCACATTTACATGCTTTTTCTTGTCTCTAACCGTCTGGCGCGAGAGAGTGCGGTAATACCGATACCGAACCTGCAACCATAGGAGACCGTTCGCGTAAGAATCGGACAAATCATGAAGCATCTGGCACAGCTCAAAATGGAAGATTCTCTGTAACGATGTGATTTGGGGTTCTCGAGGATGCTAAAGACGATGGACATGACGATTTTCCATTTTGAGTCTTCGTTGGCTCCAGACGGCGTCGCGTCGAAAACAGAATCTCTTCTATAGCGCCTTCCTCTGAAGCGCCAAAATTAAACGAGTGCGGTTCCAGACCTAAAATTTGACGGCGGTCACGCCTGTGAAATTTATTTATTTTTATTAACAAAAATATTTTTGTTACAAAATGTAACTTTCCAACTATTCATTTGTACAAGCAAAGACCTGTATGGAAATGACCGCCGTGGTCAGGGGATTTCAAAAATACTTTTTTTAGAATTTTAAAATATACACTTTTTGAATGATCCAAATAAAAGTGATCGTCAAACGTGTATTTCATCACTTGTTTACTCCCTTCCTCGGCCTCTCTGACCTTCCCTTCCCTTTGATCTACCCTCTTCCTCCGTCTCGCTGGCCTCTCTCCTCTCTGCGCTCTCTCGGTTTCCCACACTATCTCGCCTCTTCCCACCTGAGAGACGAGGGGAGAAGAGCCGAGGAAGGGAGTAAACAAGTGACGAAACACAGGGTTTACGATCACTTTTATTTGGATCATTCAAAAAGTGTATATTTTAAAATTCTAAAAAAAATATTTTTGAAATCCCCTGATCACGGCGGTCATTTCTATACAGGTCTTTGCTTGTACAAATGAATAGTTGGAAAGTTACATTTTGTAACAAAAATATTTTTGTCAATAAAAATAAATAAATTTCACAGGCGTGACCGCCGTCAAATTTTAGGTCTGGAACCGCGCTCGCTTAATTTTGGCGCTCCAGAGGAAGGCGCTATAGAAGAGATTATGTTTTCGACGCGACGCCGTCTGGAGCCAACGAAGGCTCAAAATGGAAAATCGTCATGTCCATCGTCTTTAGCATCACCGACAACCCCAAATAACATCGTTACGGAGAATCTTAGATTTTGAGCTGTGCCAGCCCTTGTCCGATTCTTACGCGAACGGGCTCATAGGATACACTCAAATACTCATCGCACAAGTGCAAAAACGAGATACTTCGCCCAACGGAATGCTCGGAATGAGTGAGAGGACTCTCGGGTATCACGTCCACCCTCTAGAGTTTGTGTAACGCCCTCACTCCCTCATTCTAAGGCTCTAGCAGAGGAGCGAGATAGTGCGTGAAATGAGGAGAGCACTCCATCCCTGGACTTCACTGAGAGCTCAACAGCTGTTGATAGCAATGAAGGATTTGAGTGGGTCGTAACTTTCTAGTGGGCGATGATCAAAGATGACGTCTAAGTGGATAGGTTGTTGACCAGAAGGACGTAGATGAGTCAAGAGCCAAACGATCGGAACGAGTTCAAAACTCTCCAGTTTCTGCTGTCACGTTATTTTACCAGTGTAAAGAGACTCGCCTCAACTTTATCTAACAATGCGATAAGGATAGTTTTGTGCAATTTTATATCGTGCGCAATACAAGGACAAATCGCATTTCGCGCACCATCTCGATGTGATTCATTGTCAGAAGCATATCCGAATACTAACAATAATATTTAAAAGTTAGACTCGGATTTGCTCGGTTACAACCTCTCTGTTTGTCTGACGTAAGTGGACTAGTTTTTAAGGTGATGAATAGCTCACACTCGGAATATTCCGGCCCTGCCTGCTGGCTGTATGGTTGATCAGTCGAATATCGGTTGTAGACGGACGAGGGGCGCGGGTGGTCGGCCATGATCTTGATCTTGAGGAAGATCTTGTCAAATTCCCTGGCTGTGAATCAACGAGAAGAATTAGAATCCTCTCTAAGATATTTTTAATTGATTCAAAATAGACAGCAACCGACTATTGGTTAAACTGAGAACGTGAACAGCTGAGGGCACATTGAAACGTAGCAAGTTTTTGAGCGAAAACGAAACTGAATCCAAGCTGAGTGAACGTGATTACAAATCGGTTCGCCTATCAACGATAGATAGGCTAAGCATGTGAAATGGAGTGCTCAAGAACATTGAGGCCCCGCCTCGGTCGGAGAGGGAGAGAGGGAGAGGCTATTGCTGCAACTGCTGAGGGGATCAGCCGACTCTTCTTATCTCACCTCCATCTCGCTCTCTCACTTTCGTGCAGTCTCTAACCGATCGCCCCAGGCGACTCTCTCACTTCTCCGTTGTCTCTCGTCATCTCTATCTGTCTGCACCCTCTCACTTTCTCGTTATCTCCAACGGCGATCAGCTTGATGTGCAGCAGCTGACGGATTCAGGCTCTCTACATTTCACGTGATCTCTCGCTGATCAGAGAAGACGAGAGAGCATGTAGAATTGAGAGAGTGTTGATGGAGATGCGGTAAGAGGACTCTCTCTTTTTTACTTGATCTCTTCCGGGTCAGAGACAATGAGAGAGCATGCGGAATCGAGAGAGTCAGGGACGAGATGGGACGTGCCAGGTGGCGAGATGCGAGTTTCAGGCTGTAAACTTCCGGGATCACGGAATGTTTGAAAATGTTTTAGCTTTGTCAGTTTGCGTGCAGCTCTGGGTCGTGAAACGAAAGAAGGTGAAAATTCAGAGAGTGAAACATTAAATTATTCCACTTCTGCTCAATTACGACCGATAATAACCCAGAGGGTTGTCAGGGATGAAATCCGAGAGTGGTTGAGAAATGTATCACAGGTTGTAGAATTTATGATGAACGCGTACGGTATGTTATATACCACACCGCTTTTCTTCAGTGGTTGCAATTACCTTGTGTCTGAAATACCAAGACTCTTTCGATTAAAGCGTGCGTGAACCGAGCGCTGCCGGTATCACACCTGCAGGGTTACGATTGTAGTTATTGACCGGTAGGCACGGTACAATTGAAGATTCAGTCTTCAATTCGAGAAGAAGTTTAAATGAAACTCATTGAGAAGCTCGTTCTCGATATCAAAGGCAGCGTGATCGACTGCGTTTCATCAACGATATAAAGTTTAACCTGTTGCAGAGATATTGATTTATCGTTCCTCATTCCTCAAAAAATGTCTATATGTACTCTCTAATGGGGTCACGATGACGGCTGCTGATATCAAACAGATGCAGCTGGTAGCGGTGTCCCCTGTTCTTCCCTTGCTCTGCATGTTCATTCATCTTGCATTGCTATCGTATTGTGATGTTGCTCTCTTCTTACAATCGATAAAGAATTATCTGCGACCGTATTCAGGCCGGGACTAGGCTGCAAGATCTGAATTTCACATTCTCATTTTTTCAAGAGAGACATAACGGAATGAGGAGATTCGGTTTCGTCTTCAATTCCAAGATTGTTTAGGTTTCACTTGTCGTACTGAATTGGAAAATATCTTTCCTGCTGATAGTCTTTTTGCTAGCGTTTGTCGAACAAAAGGATCTTCGATCAGACTTTTAGCGCATCATTTGTTCTCATAATTTGAGTAATTCCTTTCCTTCTCGATTCCACTTCATCCCTCTCACCGGCGAGAGAATAGGCGAAATGAAGAGCTTCGCTCCCTTTTCGCCCCCGCATCTCCCCCTTCTCCCTTTTCGTTGGCACCATAATGAGCTGAATTCCCTCTCACATCGTCCCTCTCTTCTAGTCGAGAAAGAGATAACTCTCTGCGCTAGTGCTAAAATAGCCGCGACGCCCCCAGAAGCGACGCGGTCTTCCCTCTCGCCCTCTCGTTTCTCTGCTCTCTCCGCCCTTTCCTTTGTCTCTCGCTCTCCCTTCCCTCTACTTCGGGCCATATCGACTACTTGCTGCGCCTTTTCCACTAGAAGTTGACGTTTTCATCGTAATTCCTCTTTTCAAATGCCCCTGACCGAATAGCGAGCGTGTGAAATGGATTGGGCTCGAATTTTCCCTGTAAATTGGCGTTTCCAGCGCGTTTCGGGCGTGCGTGTTGTGTTTCCCCCGTGTTTTCGGTTGCTTTGACCAGTTTTGAATGTGTATTCGTCAGGTCTTCGACCCGATTCGGTGCCAAGTCCGCCCCCAGGCTGTCTGAGGCTACGACGACGCACAATGGCTGACGAGGTGGGTGTTTTTCGAGATGTTTCATTGTTTATTTTGGTCTTTGTACTCGTTAGAACGTTTCCTATTCGAGATTTTCTTCTCATTCCTTCAATTCTCGTCGCCATGGCACGATTGATCAGTCCACGATGTCGTTTTGTCGTTAGGCAACCAGTAAAAGTGATACGTAACTTGAAATCGATCCCAAAGCTCGGCAAAATGGCTCTTCTCTCATTCCTTTCAATAGGATTAGGCAGACGCCTCTCCTTGATCTTTCATTCCCTTCATTTCCCCATTTCCAGAAGCCGACGACCTCCTCCTCGTCCATCACGGCGAAGGAGCAGCCGAAGAAGGCCGAACCCGCGGCAGAGAGCGCGTCCAGGTTAGTGAATGCTCAAAATCCCTATGGTTCTTGCTCAGTTCATTCCTGTTTTAGCCTGTGATAAGCGCTTAAACGAGTTGCCGTTATTGTAATTTGATTAGTTTGAAGATTGTCCTTCAGAATTGTTTAGGGAAATATAGTCTGGCTTAATTAACTTATTAAATAATTAATAACTCTCTGTTCACAGAGCGGCCGAGTCGATCGAGCTGCTCGCTCGCGAGGCGGAGGAGCTGCGCGTGAAGCTGGATGCGGAGAGGAACAAGCTCAATGATATTCCTAGTGGGTTAATTAGCTTAATTAATTAGTTAATCAGCTATTAATTGGTGAATCAGCTTCGGGAATTGCTTCTATGTTTGCTGTATCAGCAGACGCGATATCAGATATCACGCTTGTCACGAGAGAATCGAGCTGACCATGGGAATGGAGTGAAAATCGTGAAATGAGTTAGTACCGTTTTTGGGCACCTCTAAGCATGTCCTAGCAGCCCTCAAAGTCCCATTGTGCTGGGATCAATACGGAGCTCCCAACACCGGGTCGATTACATTGATTTTTAACTTTGAACTCGAATATCTCGCTTCTGGTGCGTTTTCATGAAAAAATGCCCTAAGTACGACCCCTGCTCTTTTTTCAAGCTCTATCGATTGACACCGACTAGAAGTCATGAAAGTGCTTCTGAACAGCGCTACACTTCAGTGAGCATAACTCAAAAATTTAGGAAATGGACACATTTTCAGAAAAATATGTTGTAAAGCTGAACGAGCTCTTTCGAAAAAGTGGCTAACGAAAAAATTACGTTCATGGAGACGTTACATTTGCCCCTTCGAAAGAATCGCGATCATTTGAAGTCATTTCATTCCACTCCTCATTGCACCGCGCACTCTAGCGCGAGCGGAATGGAATGAAACATATGCGAATATTCTATCGGTGGGGGGCGATCATTCCGCCAACGAATCATAACTCGGTTGGGAGATGACCTAGTGCAACCAATTTTGGTTGCCCAAGGTCGGTATTTCACTACCGTAATCGTCGGTAATTTCATCGAACCCGGGGAATATGGTAAAATGTGTCGGGGGCCAGACCAAAGGTATCGTATACCAAAGTATGTTGCAATAACCGGACATGTACAATAACCAAAAATGCCGTACCCGGGAATCGCAAACTGACTTTTTTTCAAAGTGCGCGTTAGAAATTTGATCTTTGGTTGGTTGTACCTACCGTATCTGAGTACCGAAGGCACAATTTGTCTGAGAACGGTAGAAACAACCAACCAAAGATGAAATTTCTATCTCGCACTTTTAAAAAAAAAAGTCAGTTTGTGGTTTCCGGGGTACGGTATTTTAAATGAATTCTCGACTCCCGACGATTACGGTAGTGAAACACCGTATACTTCTACTGATAACAATGATACAAAATTGGTTGCCCTTGGTCAACTCCCAACCGAGTAATGATTCGTTGGCGTAACGATCGTTACGATCGCGATCGCCCCCACCGATAGAAAATTCGCATATGTTTCATTCCATTCCGCTCGCGCTAGAGTGCGCGGTGCAATGAGGAGTGGAATGAAATGACTTCAAATGATCGCGATTCTTTCGAAGGGGCAAATATAACGTCTCCATGAACGTATTTTTCTCGTTAGCCACTTTTTCGAAAGAGCTCGTTCAGCTTTACAACATATTTTTCTGAAAATGTGTCCATTTCCTAAATTTTTGAGTTATGCTCACTGAAGTGTAGCGCTGTTTAGAAGCACTTTCATGACTTCTAGTCGGTGTCAATCGATAGAGCTTGAAAAAAGAGCAGGGGTCGTACTTAGGGCATTTTTTCATGAAAACGCACCAGAAGCGAGATATTCGAGTTCAAAGTTAAAAATCAATGTAATCGACCCGGTGTTGGGAGCTACGTATTGATCCCAGCACAATGGGACTTTGGGGGCTGCTAGGACATGCTTAGAGGTGCCCAAAAACGGTGCTAACTCATTTCACGATTTTCACTCCATTCCCATGGAAGGTCATTCTAGCTCGATTCTCTCGTGACAAGCGTGATATACCTGCTTCATGCAGCATGTTACATAGCTCTGAAACCTAATCATTCCAGTCGAGCAAGCCGCGGATCGCCTCTCCCCTCTCCCACATACCGGCATCAAGTCAAGACGACTGCTCAAGGTGGGATGATTAGTCAGTTGACGATTCACAACCTGCTCCCAATCGTTACCGTAGCTTGTTAATCTATAAATATTCCATTATTTGCTAACGGACTTGTCACGGGCAAGTTTAGTTGACTACTCAAGGTGAGGAGTTAGAATAGTGAAGGGGTACGGTAGTTCGTGATTGCCACATCTGTCGACATTAGTCGTGAGCTGAGTACCGTATCAAACTAATTAATTATCTATCAATTATCCGCTTCAGGGTCACGCGGGCAAGGTGCTGTGCATGGACTGGTCGATGGACAAGCGCCACATCGTCTCCTCCTCTCAGGTATACGGTAGTTTGGTGTTCGGTAACGGATGTAGGTTCAGCGTGCGTAAATCCCAGTCACTGTCACAACACAGCACGAAGCTTCAATTTTAAAGTGATGCAAAGGTTTATCTGAATTGCCAACGGTGGATTTATCATTAGCTTCGCCAAACTTTGTCCTTTATGAAGCGTGTGAAACATAGCATGCATTGTTGAATAGATCTTCGAAACCATGATTGAAAGTTACACGAATAAATCAGATATCGATTGATTCCTACCGTAACCATCTTCCGCTCAGGACGGAAAAGTGATCGTGTGGGACGGGTTCACGACGAACAAGGAGCACGCGCTGACGACGGCCACGACGTGGACGATGGCCTGCGCCTACTCGCCGTCCAGTCAGCTGATCGCCTGCGGGTGAGGAGATTGAATTGGCGCCATAATTCAGGAATTGTTGAAAATCGTAGAGGGGTTTGCTGAAAGTTGTTTGGTTCGTCATGGTATCAGATTATTTACGTTTCACAGACCTCGTATACTGCGGAATACTGTTAGTTCAATAATTTCTTTCTCGATAGTGATTGCAAGATGGTAACATAAGCTCAGGATTTTCCATTAAAATCGATTAATCTTTGATCTCTGCAGTGGTCTCGACAACAAGTGCTCCGTCGTGCCTCTCTCCTTCGACGACGACATCCAGCAGAAGAAGAGGTTCCGGTACCTTTCTCATCTCTCAAAGAAATTTTCGAATGTTTGAATTCCCGCCAAAAATGTTCGAAAAAGTTAGTCATTTCTAGTGGAGAGTTGATAAAATTATATTCCTTGGCGCGAATTCAAACTTTTGAAATTGCAGGGCGGTCGCGACGCACACCTCCTACATGAGCTGCTGCATGTTCCTGCGGTCGGACAACCTGCTGCTGACTGGTGAGTGGATACGGTAGCAGGGGTACTGTAGGATGGGTACGGTAGTCGTATACGTTCATCCTCTGCGTGGTGATCGTACCGCGAGACTACACATAAGTATGATACTTTGAGAAACGCCACTCATGTTTCACAAGATTTAGAAGAACGATCGGCAAGCGCTCTGATTTTTTGTATGTATTAGACTAATTAAAAATCGCCATGGAGATGGTTTGGTCCTAGCTCGGAAAAGGATTGCCTAATTATGACGAAATATTCAATAATCCGCAGGATCGGGCGACTCGACGTGCGCCATCTGGGACGTGGAGAGCGGCCAGCTCATTCAGGTGAGAGGGAAGATGAGCGACGATGCTAGGATAGGTTACGGTAGAGATTTCTCTATCAAAAAATAAGTAGCTTCTCTCGCTGGAAGAGCTAGGTTTCACGTGTGCCACTTAGTTAGTTCAATGTTTAATATTCAATGGTTATCTCCTTCCGAATCGAAACAATACTACAATAATTTTAATTGTTATAACTATAATCTGTCAGAACTTCCACGGCCACACTGGCGACGTCTTCGCCATTGACGTGCCGCGATGCGATACGGGTGAGTCGATAATTCAGTAGGCTACGGTAACAGATAGGCTAGGTACGGTAATTTACTGTAGGATGTGATTGGAGATTACGGTAGATCCTGTGATGGATTAGAGAGCGACGCAAAGGTGCAATTGTAAAATAGGAATCGCTCGTTCGGTATCTCGTGTTTCACTTGACGCACTTGGTCCTGGGGTCGTGCGACAATCGTTTTGCGCGACTTTTTTGCATCCAATAAAAATAAATCTGTACATGCACTCAGTAGTTGATAATCTATCGAGACTAGAGTCTTGTCACGAGTGTGATCATTGCAGGCAACATCTTCATCTCGGCGGGCGCGGACAAGCACACGCTCGTGTGGGACATCCGCACCGGGCTGTGCGTGCAGTCGTTTGACGGTGAGTGGGAGCAGTCGGGACTAGAGTGTAGTCTCGATTTATGGGTTATGATGAAAACAATGGAATTTTCTATTGGACATGTATATTTTATTTTTGGCGACAGAAACTCAAGGCGTCAACGAACTGAACTGGATGATCTGGTAATGAGATGCGAGTGAAACCTAGATCGATAATCAGTGTGCACCCAATGGACATAGTTGACCATAAAACTGGGCAGCGCGCCGAGTCACAGTTTAGGTCTAGCAAAATAAGCAGTGATGGCTGATCTTTGATCTTTGAGGTCACGAAGCGGACATCAACACGGTGCGCTTCCACCCGAACGGCGACGCCTTCGCGACCGGGTCGGATGACGCGTCGGTGAGCGATCTTTGGTCTTTGAACTTTTTAATTGTGGTCGTTGATATTTTAACTTTGAGTAGAGTAATTTTGGTTCTTTAGGTGCTTCAAATATATGGTATTGTAGACGTAGCCAGAGCAGTATTGCGTCCAATTGGTTCTTTTGTCAGTTATCTCATACATGAAACACAGATGATGATGATTCTGCATTTTTATTCACAATTGCGCGTGGGGTTCTGAGTTTCACGTGTGGGATAATAGATGATGTATCAAGGCGAAACTAATGTTTCAGCGGAATTCATAGAAAAACTCAAATGATGTCAATTGCGCTTTACTTTCCTAGAGATATAAAACGTGAATTATCGAGACTAGTCACAGCCTTTCCTTTGCAGTGCCGTCTGGTATTCGCTTTTCAAATATCTGAACAATCGAGACTAGACTCTAGTCCCGACCTTTTTATCTCTAATCTCTATCTTGCAGTGTCGCCTGTTCGATCTGCGCGCGGACCGACAGGTGTGCATCTACGAGAAGGACTCCATCCTCTTCCCCGTCAATGGAGTCGACTTCTCCGCCAGTGGTGAGGGGGGGGGGGTTTCGAGACTAGAGTGTAGTCCCGACTTGAGATAGAAGAAAGAATGAGGCGTACTGTGTCATGAGAGGGAGCAAAATTCTTCTTTACTTATTTTTTTCCGGAGGCCCCAAGCTAGTACTAACACCATGACGAACTCTCGTTGATATCGATCTTGTGAAACTCAGATTAACCTTGAACAGAACGCATTGTAAATTTTGGACTGCCTCTATGAAAACGTCTAATTCGAAACTAGAGTCTAGTCCCGAGTTGTTCCCTTGCAGGCCGCATCCTCTTCGCCGGTTACGGCGACTACCGCGTCGGCGTGTGGGACTCGCTCAAGGTAAGAGGGAGGGCGGGATCAGAGATCAAAAATCAAAAATTAATCAGCAAAGCTGGTCCTCTGCTTTTCGTAATAAAATCAATACAAGCAACAAAAAGAGAGCTTGAAGTTCGACGGATGGTTTCAGTTTCACGCGTTGCATAATATTCGGTTGGTCGACGAAAATCAGTATGTTTCTGGCTTCCATCGCGAACAAAATTATCAATATTCAACCTCCTTCTAGATGTGTGACGTTACTGACCAAAGATCAAAGAGCATCCTCATACATTCAGGCGACTCGCCACACGACCCTCTACGGCCACGAGAACCGCATCTCGTGCCTGAAGTCGTCGCCTGATGGAACGGCGATCTGCACGGCGTCCTGGGACTGCACCATCCGGGTAATTTACGGTTCTGGGATTTACCGGCTCCATGAGAGATGACTCCCCTTGCATTTGACGGATGCATGATTTTACGGCTCTGGGTAGAAAAACTTGCCATTCGGGTAAATAGTACATGATTGACGAATCCGGGTTCTACTCACGGTTCTGTCAATTATTCGAAGAGGTTATTCATCTGGTTTGGAAAAAGATTTATGAGAAAAATCAGCTTCCTAGTTTTCTAAATGCCTTCATAGAAATGATGAAGCACATTACCTTGGTGCGCCTGGTAGTTTCATTACATCTAAAGAGCGCCTGTATGACTTGTAGATCCATTCACATGAATCAATTGCAGATCTGGGCATGATCAACGCGGCGTCCATTCGATCTCATCTTCTCTTCCTTCCATCCCTTCATCCTTCCCCCCACCCACTCCCCATCTTTCCATCCCTTCCCCATCCATAATACGTGCCAGCCCTAACAAGAGATTATTCGCGATGATTCGTTATTGTCATTACGTTAGCCGTTCTGTACTCTAGTTTATGTACCCTCGTCTTACCGTATTCCCGCTCTGTGCATTCGTAGCTACCGTACCCTGCTTTACGCCACCTAACATGTCTAGTCTTCTCCACACTATCTATCGCTTTCTGACTTTATTATTCTCGGTGTTGACTAATGACTCGATTGTCTAGTCACTCTCAGTCTGTACAATGCATTGAAAGACGTTGATAAGGTTATAAATAGATTATTATGACGAACTTCGTGCAATTGGTTATTACAGCGTGGTATTGCAAAGTGGGAGAAACTAGCGGTGTGAAACTAATGAAGAGATCCCGTGATGAGTCGGAGTGAGCTGTGGAGTGATATGGTGGAAAGGGGCGGGGCTTGGTATCAGGCATGTACAGTACTCGGCAGTTACAGTATCCGGAGTGGTTCGGCTCCCACCTCGGCGGAATCGATCGATTCGATCTCGTGGATCTCCTTGCAGCCTGCAATGGGAATATTACCGTATCTGCTCGGATTTTACAAATATTGACGATTATTATTTAATTGAAAAAAAGTGATCATCGAATTACAAGTTCAGATTAATCATAACTTAAATGGGCGGTGTGAAACATAAACAATTCGCATCCCCTGTGCATTCGCCTATTGTTTTGGAATTGGTTCAAATAAGTTGGGTTACGCTTCACAGGAGTATGTTGAGCAGTTTCTTCTTTGCAAATCAATACTTGATCCTCTCCGTTTCTCAAAATTCTGTCCCTTCGAATGATCTTGTATCCCTGCCCCGTATGAATACGGTGACTAATGCTTTAATAATGAGGGCGCAATCTGACCTCTCGAGTGCTGCACCACCAGTTTCTCCAACTCTTCGATATTCGAATCCGTGAAGACTCTCTCCTCCTCGCCAGTGATGGCCACGAGCTCCTTGTAGTTGATCGGGTGCTGGAATGGAGATTATCGAGACTAGAGTGTAGAGTTGTTATTCCGAGCGACTCGGCACTCGCGAGTCAGAATAACAAATCGACTCGCGAGTTGTAAACAACTCGCGAGTCGTTTTATTTGTTCGCACTCGCGAGTAGCCATTCCATTTTGCATCTTTGAAGAGTGTGGGGTGGTTGAGTGGGAGAAGTGAGAGGGAGATGCAGAACGAACAAAGGAATCGACTCGCGAGTTGTTTACGCGAGTAACTCGCACTCGCGAGTAACTCGCACTCGCGAGTTGTTTTTCTCATTTTGACTCGCGAGTAATCCACCACTCCGAGTAATAGTAAAATGAGCTCGGCGATTGCGAGCGCTCGCGAGTTCAACTCGGGCAAAACAACTCTACTAGAGTGTAGTTTCGAATTATAGGATGCAGGTCGATTGCACTTGATGGGGGTGTAAAAATTGGTAGTGCTGAGAGTAGAGTCTAGTTCCGAATGTTATCCGAGTTGGGTCTAATCGTGAAGGACCTGTCGCCTTGCGGTTCTCCAGCAGCTATCTAGTGTGATTACCTAAGTTAGCCTGGCAAGAGTGACCGTACGAGCCTATTCTCGTTGTTTAGAGACACGAGAGACTGTGTGAAATGAAGAGACGGAAGTCATTATCAATCACCCACCTTGTGCTCGATCGCAACAGCGTACACGTACTGCACCTGCTCACGGAGTGCCTCGGCTTCCCGTTGGAGTTCCTGCGAATTGGACTGTGAAATCGTTTCTATTATGTTTCACCGTACTCAGTTAGCTTAGAAAAGACGACAGCTTCAATGATAGAGTGTCTTCTTTCCAAAAAAACATCATTGATAAATCTTCATAACCGATCATCCCACCTTTTCCCCGTATCAATCGCTGACGACACGACAACTCCATTTCTATCCCAAAGCTACAGATTTATCCTATACTCTTTCTCACCTTTTCTCCGTATCCATTACTGAAAATCATGGCGACCTACGCTTGCTTTGGCAAGGTTCTACTTAGAGTGATTCCGAGCATTGCTTACGTTTTCACTACATTCAACAGTAACTTTAAATTTCGATGAGTTATAACCAGCGCTTACCTTTTCCCCGTATCCATCAGAGAAGATCATGGCGACCTGCGTGGCGATGTTTCGTCGGGCGTGCTCGGCGAACTCAGAGGCTGCCTGGAATTTATTCACTATCCCTTGAGAATGAGAAATTAAGAAGTTTGAAACTGCTCGTCAAACTGTGATAACATCCATTCATAAAATCGATCGACGAGGCAACTGTAGTGACTTCGTTATTCCTTACGCTCAAGGAGTTACGCCCTACGTTACAATACAGGAATTGAAGCTTGGCGTGAAGAGTTTTTCTAGGGAGCTGAAGTAGTCGATTAGGAACCCACAGTGGACAGCGCAGCATGCAATGCCGTCGTGCCACTCGAGTGCGCCACCGAGTCGAACGCGTCGAAGACCTCGCGTTCTGAAATGATTATTGACGTCAGGGTATGTTGATACATTATCCAAATCGGATGTTAATATTGCCCCGACAAGGAACGAACGTCAAAATATCCATCAGTTCCTTGATGTTTGAAAAATATTTTTGACCAGGACGACCTCCAAGCACTGTTGGTCTTGTGCCTCTGTGACTCAAATGAGCGATGCGAAACATATTCAATTCAAATCTATGCATCAGCACGTGTTTCATCGATCGAAATGGATCTCGCCAGTCTGATCGGCAGCGAATGAGCACAACGCTTATTAATGAACTCATTAATTCTTCTTTCATTAATTTCATTAGCTAACTATCTGATTAATTATCTCACCAGTCTGATTGGCAGCGAACGAGTGCACGACGCGCACCTTGTGCTCGGAGGCGAATTTGACGATGGAAACCTGCAGTGAGGGATTGGAGTGTAGTCTCGATTGCTTGATTTGAGTTTGAGCAGTACTTCTTTAGCGTTGAATAAATTTGTTCAGTCTCGTTTGGAAACTAATTGAGAGGACGGGAATGGATAGGCTTCGCAAATCATATGAGAGTTCAGAGAATGGTTTACTTCAATTCTCGATCGATCCATGATTGATAAAAGTCTAATTCCCACTCTGCGTCAATAACCTGGGAATTTCTCACCTTAGCATTCTTGGGTCCTATCCTGAACCTTCTCAGAATGTTCTTGGCCAACTCCTTCTCCTTGTCGAATGTCTGCCCGACGGAACCAGACGCGTCCATGATGAACATCACGTCCAGAATGCAGCCTGTGATGAGTTGTGATGAGTGAATGAATGAGATGCTATTTCGCGGTTTTTTTCTCCGGTTCTAAGGTTTTTATAAGTAACCAACAGGTACGCCTAATAAGAACATCCAGGATGCAGCCTGTGAGAAGTTGTGGTGAGTGAAACGAATTGCTATTTAGCGGCTTTTATTTCCCGGTTCTAGTAATTCTTCAAATGACCAATAAACGACGACTGGGAAGTCCAGGATGCAACCTGTGAGTGAAATTTAAAGAGTGGATGTGTTTCAGAAACCTTTCATAAAATCAAAAATAGTTATCGCACTGATTCCTTCGATCCCGGCCTTAGAAAAACAAATGATCGTTCCGTTTCTCTCTCTGGCGATACAATAGATAGGAGTAAGAGGTTCTCTACCTGGCCTGAACGGGATCGTCGTGGTCGGCTTCGGTCGCGTCGTTGTCGTCGAGAAGGCGTCGAATCTGCAAGAGATTTGACACTTCAGGACCCGGAGTTCTGGTTGATTCGTGAAGTGTATCATTTTTGAGAATTTTTGAGAAGCATCGAATCTGCTATTGTTGTTATTGTTTAGATGGATATGTTATGTTTTGATGGTGTCAAATGACTTCAAGAGCTCATCCACACTGTTCTCCACGTACCTGAGCGGAGTCTCGTTCACTTCAGCAGTCGTGGCTCGTTCAGTGGTTGTGGAGCGTGCTCTGTGAATGGGATTGTTGATTGAAAAGGCAAAAAGATGATACCTGGTCGTTCGGAAGAACTCGGTTGTGGTTGAAGGTGGAAAGGGAGTGGTCTGAAATAGAATCACGGATCGAAGATCATTATCTTTCCACTTTCCCAATGCAAGACACAGTTCCACTACCAATCTTTATCCCCAGGAGTAAAATAAACGAAGTGAAACGTATCCGACTTGAAGAAACAATTTGGAAAGTGTTGCGAGAATAACTATGTTCGTGCTTGTACCTTATCCAGATTGGGCAGATCATTGGTCAGGTCCTGGAAGAGTCTCGCTAGATGTCCGTGGTCGGTGGCGAATGGAGAGGCGGTGAAGATGCGTTGGTGCTGGAATCGGGATGTGCTTCACGAATTAATAAAATGGAGAAGAGGTCTCGTGAAAACAATAGTCGTCTTGTTGCTGAGCCTTTAACATGAAAAAAACATCGGCTCTTTGGTAATGCCCGAATTTAGAGGCTATTTTGGTGATGGGATCTGGAAATCACAATAGTCAGAAACCGCAAGCTCCACCCACGTGAAAGAGACAGCGACGAGCTATTTGTTTCCATCTATCACCTGAGAGCTTTCGAAACTATGTTTCACTCATATCTCAAAATCTGAAAGAAATTCAAAAAGTCAATCGTCGCGTCTGGAATCAAGTTTTAGAATTCGATGAAAATCGCCCTCACCAGCTCACAATCCTGATCCGCTCTAGCAAGTTGCTCGATGCGGGCAATGAACTGCGTGTTCCTATAATAATTGGTATTGATTGGTTCCCATTTCATGATCATGAAATGATTGCTTCGAACCTGTCAAAGTCGAACACGTTCTCCTTTCCTCCTGTAGTGAATCGAGACAGAGATTGCGTGTTCGTGGCCTTCGAGGAGTCGACCGCGAGTACGACTTAAATGAACTATTGTTCGATGAACTTCACGATAAGGTTCGGAAGCACTTACCAAGAGCCGGAGTATTGTGCAACCGCTGCGTCGCCCTAATCACCGCTGTTCCACTCTCCACTCCATTTCCATCACCGAAGAAGACGAAGGCCGCTTTGGCGTCGGCTCTGAGAATGAAAACAGATTTACAACAGGAGCAAAAATTCAACATCATTGTATAGGTGGACATTCAGTATTTGTAGTTGTCGGTTTCACGTTCCAATCAAGATACTTCAAAGGTGCGACTTGTTGATAGTCCGAGTATTGCTCATGAACACCAAATAAGTCAAATATCACACCCTGGGCTTCTGAAGGTGGGTGGGGCAGCTACTTTACTCACTTCGCTTTCGGTACAGAATGCAAGTGCGGAGTGCATAGTGTGAAGTGTGTTTCTAAACAAAACAAATTAACTCACCGTCCTCCCTCGTGCAGCACTCTCAAGGCGTGCTCTGTTGCACGCGCGTAGTTGGCGCGTTCCTGAGAATTACAGTAATCATTTTATTGTTTCGTTATGTTTCAACAACTTCGTTCGTCTGATTACGCGCGACTGTGAATAAATGCAGCGACTGTGAATAAATGCATTTTTATAGTGTTAATCACCCAGCTTCAAGAGTTCAGGGGCAAGCGTCTGTGAGTCATTCTAGCTCATCAGTGATCCTTTCCTTCGTTGGTTGCTAGGTTAGCCGATGTTGATGAGTGAAGGAGTCAGTCCCACTTATGACTATTACTTTCTCCGTTTGCGATATTTTCAATTCCAGAAATAATTTCTGTTTCAGTGCCCTACTCGCACTCAACTTCCATGTCGTTTCACTGCATTTCTGACTACAATTAAACAATACCTAAAATTCATCTTCCTATATTTCGCCTTCATTCGTCAGCACATTTTTCATAATAAGAGCGACTATGAAAGAAGATTGACACGCCGTTGCAGTACAAACGGGTTTTGCAGTTTAAAACGCGTTCTCTGTAAGAACGGGACAGGGGTGGCACAATGCTTCAAAGTGGTCGGATTGAGCTCAAATTTGAAATGGGTGGTCCCTATGGGTCGTACATGCGTTCTAGAACTTTGCATGATGATCATGCATGATTCATGCAAAATTTTTTATCTTTCTAGATAACCCCGCATGTGACCCATCATTCGATAGAGCATCGAAAGTTATGCCTGCGTTTCGATTTTCATCCTGTTTCATGCATTTTTGAAAAAGTTAGAGCATGAAACATAATGTTCCATGCAGTTTTTCAAAACGGAAGCTATGAAGGGGCCGTTAGTCCAGAATGAGTTGGTGCTCATTCGATGCGCCTTGGAATTCTCCATCGGATAGAGTTTTTAAATGGGTGGTTTTCGAGCCCCAAAGTGGTCATGCAGCGTGTTTTCTATCATGCAATCGAAGGGTTGGTTCGAATCCGCCTGCCCTCATAAGTTTTTGCCAAGTTTATGCACCCTTCTTTTCTTCACAGAACACTAAATTTGACAGTTTTAAGGTCCTCCACGCTATTTTAAATAATAAAATCATGCATAATCGTCTGGCAAAAACTTATGAGGGCAGGCGGATTCAAACCAACCCTTCGATTGCATGATAGAAAACACGCTGCATGACCACTTTGGGGCTCGAAAACCACCCATTTAAAAACTCTATCCGATGGAGAATTCCAAGGCGCATCGAATGAGCACCAACTCATTCTGGACTAACGGCCCCTTCATAGCTTCCGTTTTAAAAAACTGCATGGAACATCATGTTTCATGCTCTAACTTTGTCAAAAATGCATGAAACAGGATGAAAATCGAAACGTAGGCATACCTTTCGATGCTCTTTCGAATGATGGGTCACATGCGGGGTTATCTTGAAAGATAAAAATTTTGCATGAATCATGCATGATCATCATGCAAAATTCTAGAATGCATGTACGACCCATAGGGACCACCCATTTCAAATCTGAGCTCAATCCGACCACTTTGAAGGATTGTGCCACCCCCTGTAGGAGGTCGTCCCGCTCTTACAGAGAACACGTTTTAAAATGATTCAGTTGACTATTCAATATTGTAATAAATTGTTTGACCTCATTTTTCGCAATGCGCAAGCTTACTAGCTCATCGAGCTTATTTCGAGTGAAATGTGTGAGTGAATGTTGTTTTATGGTCAGTACCGAGAGCTGGTATGCCTATCGAACGTTTCTTCTCCCCCTCAACTCCAGCTCAACGTTGACGCTTTTCCCCATTCTCGTCAGGAACTACGGTTGTCAGGTTGAGAGATGTGAGTCGGCGAGTCAGTCCCTCTCATTTTCATTGTTTTTCATGTCTTGAAATTCGAACATTCCAATATTTTTCAGTGCTTTACACGCACTCGTCGCGAGCGAATTCGATGCGAAGTTGTTGGGGAAAAATTGATACAAAAACATAAGGGAATCTTTCATTTTCCTCGAACAATTTCTCTCTTCAGGATGACAGCAGCATTGATCGATTTCCTCAAAAGATTGTAAAGGCACTACACGGATCGGAACTGAACCACATGCCGCTAGTTACCCTGTTGATAAACACACTATGATATTTCTATTTATTCTGATTATCAACAATCCATATTTGGGAGACTTTTCTAATGCTTCACCCATGAGTTACGTACAATCCGCACTTACTGCCGCTTCCAGACCGCTAATTCTTCCTATTCAAGTCTTCCGCTTCACTCCTCTGATTAGTCCGCTTCAAGTCTTCTCGCATTGCTCACCCAGCACCTCGGTTGCTAAGACTAGACGAGCCACCCACTTCAGCGCTGGCATACATTCTTTCACTAGGGCTCTGTGCATAGGTGAAATGAGTCTTCGCCTGCGAAGAAAGCATGTCGGCAAAAAGGCCGGAACCATGTCGGCAAAATCGAGAAAAAGTTACAATTTTTTGGGGAAAAACAGAAAACATTGAAAATTAAAATTCAAAATTTTTACAAACATTTTTTATCCATTAAACAGCGTAATTCCAATATTATCGGACTTGGAAATTCGTGATTTTCGCTCTTCGCAACTTCAAACGTTAATTTCTCGATGAGTTTTGCTTTGTTTTAGTCTTTCTTGGGCGCAAATTGAAGAGCAACCAAAGTTATCCCTTTTGCGTACCATGCACCCTTGTGAAAGCGCCATTTATGGATATGTGATATGCTCAAAGTTTGGCGAAAAATCATTTTTCGCGAATTTCTTCGCAACTTGGAAGCTCAATTGCTCAGCTCACAGAAGAGCGCGTGGTCTAATTTTTTTACTATAGCTAGAGTAAACAACGGCAAAAAAGATAGAATTGGTCCCGGACCATGCGCCGACTGGAAATTCGATCAAGTGAGGTTCACCATTGAGCTGCTTACTGTAATTTCTTCGCAACTTCGAAGCTCAATTGCTCAGCTCACAGAAGAGCGCGTGGTCTAATTTTTTGACTATAGCTAGAGTAAACAACGGCAAAAAA
>LS502593.1:720823-760549 GCA_900490845.1 Pristionchus japonicus | reverse complement strand
GGTAATCGATGCCGGAGAATCGAATGGAAAAATAATATTGAAGATCTTTTTTCGAACTTTTCGAGAAAAATCGATATTTATATGGCGAATTGCACATTTTCGCCTATACCGAGCAAAGTATTGATTTTTCGCATTGGTCATCAACACACTTTTTAAAGATCGTACGAAGGCGCGCAAGTGTGAAAAATTTGGGCGCGTTAGCTCAAAAACTGACGGAGTTATGAGCATTTGAAGTGGTCGATCCAAAAAATCGATAATATGCAAATTTGACCAAATTTTATTTTTAACGATCCCCAAGGGTATCTACCCCCCAAATATCAAAGGAATCGGTGACAAAAATATTTTTTTGTAGCAGAGCGGCCTCGTTTTCCTGCAGTCTTACAGGAAACCCGTGTTATGCGGACAACTGTGCATAGTCATCGCACTACGCGCTATTCAGTATTTTCATGAACTTTCTATCGGGTTGGTCCATAAGTTTTGCACGATTTGATCACTTTGATATTCTGATCCCAATGTCCATCAGTATTCAAGTAACTAAAGCCTACTAATGCACACCTATTGAGGCCTTGGACACCCTCTTTAGCGCACGTTCCTATTCCTCTGGTTGATCATTTATACGGGTTTAGTAGGGATCGAAAGTGGAAGTGTCACAGCCTAGGTCGCTCAGATTATCGGATCAGCTTTTCTCCGAGCAGCAAGGTAACTCCAAAAAGTTGCCGTAGGCGTGAAGTACGTTGACATAGGATACTATATTAGGTAGTGTCTCAAGATGGCAGTAACAGTTTCATCAGAGGCGTGCGTCTAACCGAAAAGTTCACTCGAGTGAGTGTGCTAGAATTCAGTTTGTGGCCCTGCCTATTCGTTTTTAAGGATCTACAGAGCATATTTGTGTAGCATTGAATAGATGCTGCCCCAACAATGCTAACTTAAAAATTATACGAGGATACAGCTCTAATCTTTCTGAACTTCAGAATTTTATAATCAGCTATCTCGATCCTATCATCGAAATTCATACTTTTTGGGCTATTAATTTTCTAATAGAAGTGCAACGAAGAAACTATTGTGTTCATCGGAAACTCTGACCCTTTCGCTATCCCTGGAAAAATTGGGAGAATACCGATTCCACTGGCTTGATGAAAACACACAGCTTGAATACATACTTAGTTTTGCGCATACTTTTTGATTGCTGATTTTAAATAATTTTCACGATATCTGCGTAAGCGAAAATTGATTCAAAGGTGCATGGATAGAGCTGAAGTCTACTGCTATACGGTGCGTTACGGACAAGTCTCAGAGATTTGAGGAGAGAGAATTATATCATAATCAAAATCGTGCAAAACTTATGGACCAACCTAATACATCAAATTTGAAAGTATTGACTGTCGGGTTCCTTTGTGAACTGTTAGAAGTTGCTGTTGTTTCATGTTTGACCAATCAGTTCCCTCTGCCCTCGAGGCACCTTTGATCTTCGCTGGTCACCCTCTTAGCCCGGCTCATCTGATATCATAATCCCCTCTGTGAACCATGAATCCTATCAGCTGCTCTCTCACTTTCGCACGCTCTCTCGCCTCGACTCGAAGATTGCTTCACTTATCAGTATACAGAGCGTGTGTTGCTTCCACGAATCTCGCCGCTTTTTCTCGCTTTCAATCTGTCCTCGATTCGATTATGCGCATTGATGTCATGATTGATGCAAAATAGCAATTTTAATGATTTTTCTCGATGAAATGGATGATTTGAGGTTGGTTGAACGCATCGACAAATGCCATGGATATTGGCTGGATACTGCTGATTGTTTTCGGGTGTCTGTGTATTGTGAGTTTGAGACTTTGTTATTTTTTACTTCTTTTTTTGTATGTTCTTCTTCTTGTTTCACACAAAGAGGTCTTTGAATAGAACGATCACAGAACAATTGATTTTTCTAAATCAGTATGATAGAAAGAAAGATCTTCATAGAAAGATTTTTTCAGGCCGTGCTCGTCATTGCGTTCATCTACTGGAAATTTTGTAGTGAGTTTTATTTGCTTTTTAAAGTAAAAACAAGTGATGCTGCCTTTGAAGTGGGGATCGATTTATTTCAATCACATGCTATTTCTCAACGCGCCGAAAAGCAGGCAAAACAGATGATTCATGTTCGCTGTGTATAGTAGAGGTGTTGATTGAAAATGTGGATTACAAAGATGGTTTGAAGGAAAAAGTCAGCGTTCTAAAGGAGAAAATTGATGCATTTTTTCAGATGGCTGCACAAGTCGAGATCGAACGCTGTCAATGACAAGCAATCGCCCGCGAATCTACTCTATTTATTCCCCTGAAGCAATTAAGAAGGACGAGGATAACAACAACCAATTAGGATGTGAGCTCACATTAGGAGTGCAGGCTCTGAGTCGAAATGATCGGAAAACCGACAAAAGTTGGAAATTCCATCTCGATTTGCTTAATGTCTCTCTCTGCGCGCTATTTCTCACCACTAACCGTTTGGCGTGAGAGATGGTGGAAATTTCGATTCCGCAAAAGCAATCCTAAATCACATTTGTTTTTGCAATTTGTGCGATTCTGCTTTTCCATAGATCTAGTGCCATCAAAACCGTTTATCCATAAAATTTCGTAGTCTCTCCTTCTGTCGGCAATTTATTGCTTGCTAGCGAGCAATGAAGCTCCCAGCAAACTTCAGAATACAACCTCTGGAAAGAAAGCGCTCTTATCACTTTTTGCCGCGTAAGACAGCAATTCCGACGATACAATCTGCTCTCATCATTACAAGCCTACACAGTTCTTGCTAGAACTCTCGTCTAAGAATCATTTACAATAAATGGAACTTTCAGTGCCAAAACCGAAAACGCGAGGTCGAACAGTGACTATCAGCGAGGAAGTCGAGGTTAGTTTTTTTTAGTTTTGACAGTTTACTAGCATTATGAACCAAAAAGTGTTCCTAAATAGGATCAGAGCGGGGTTCAGGATCGACATGCTATCATTTCCAGGTCCGCGAGTTCCGAGTGGACACTGGCGAGAACTCACGACCAGAAAGCTCAATGCACGTTGACCACATTGACCACAAGGAAACTGTAATTCCGATGTAAGTAATGCCTTAGAAATGTAACTGATTGCATTTTTAGCTCTAGCAACAAATTTTTCTTCTCAATTTTTCTTCTCAAAATCAATCTGTACGGTTTATTGTTAGGCCATTGAGTATCGTGCCCGCTTTTTGTTGTGTATATGAGAGACGGAGAGTTGTTATGACTAATACAATAAAGATGTGTCACAATGCGAAAAGTGAGAGGTGGAAAGTTGCCCGAGTGTACTTGCACAATACTCGCGCAGTTCCGGTTACTCCAGTCTGGTTCGGCTGCTGATCATTGCACAAATTTCGTAAATAATTCCGCCAATTTTAGGCGTGGCATCTTATTTTCTCCGAGTTGATTGTTGTGTGCGTGAGACAGCAGCTTTGATTCTTCGAACTTTCAGAAAGTTTGCCAACCTTTCACACGTTGACCTCATCTCTATTTATCCTAACTGTGATCATTGTCTCAATCGCCCTCTCTCTCACCTTCAAATACCTCGACACCTTTCTCAAATAAAAAAGTAGGCCGACTCTACTCAATTGATATAAAAAAGTATGAGAAAGTCTGAGAAATTAGCACCGTCTCGAGCGTTGACCTCTCTCTTTCTTTCGGCATCTTGACTTCCTCTAATCCCCTCATTCGTCCGTCGGACACCTCTAGCCTGTGCTTACTCATCTAAGCTCTCGCACACACAATTTCGCACCTCTCCTTCACTCTTTCTCTCCACTCCATCGCCAGTTTTCGGCACTTTGTTTCCGTTTCATTCTTTATTTTCGTAACTTTCTGGTGAATAGCAACAGCATCCCAGATTTAAACGAAATGTCCACAGTACCAGTTGATGTGTTCTTCTTGTTACTATCGGTGAGTCAGTTGCGAATATTCGAATATCGATTAGTGCTTTCAGATTTTTGCGCTGGTAGCCATCTATGTGTACAAGTGTGTTCGTAAGTAATTTTAACCATTTTTTCCATTTCAATCTGCATTTTCTCGAAATTTCTGAAAGAACCGCCGAATTTTGCAGACAAATACTACCGAAGCCGAGAAGAGGTCACAGAGCCCCAAAGAAATTTGGTAATG
Source organism: Pristionchus japonicus (assembly GCA_900490845.1). Lineage (NCBI taxonomy): Eukaryota > Metazoa > Nematoda > Chromadorea > Rhabditida > Neodiplogasteridae > Pristionchus > Pristionchus japonicus. Next base: position 756,413 of record LS502593.1, on the reverse strand, counting down.
ATCGAGCATGGGCCGATAATAACGCGATCATTTTTCAAGGATTCAGTAGGTCAGTAGTTGCTTCATCGCTTTCAATTTTCTTGCATGTATCTAATGCAAGAATTTGTTGATTAAAATAGAAATCGTCAGTAAATGCGGAAATTTCAGACCGGAAAAGCGTCGTGACATACATGGACATGGACGATCCAAAGGTAAGCTGACGACTTAACATTTTTTTAAAAATTTGACTCGGTAGTTTCGAGTATGTTTCACGATTTCTAGAAATGTGACTTATTTTTGAGAAGCTGATACTAGCTACGCTCATTCTGAAAAAAAACTCGATATCTTGTATGTATTGCAGACGCATTGCGGTTTCTCGAGCGACGGTTCAAACGGCGCTGACAGCCACGGATCGTGAGCCGATTATCGGGGCTATCGATCAATCTGATTCTCTCAATTCCACTCTCATCGGTCAGACAGAGCGAGAGTGAGTGTGAGTTGGAGAGAGTCAGTGCTCACTCTTCTTCACCCTATCGATTTTGTCATCCTCTTCTTTTCTACGGGTTCGATCTTGTTCCGATACAACACATATTTTCCACTTCTTGCGGGTACTCTCGTCGATAAATTATTTTCAAAAATTCAAACATGATGAATGCTCCTTACCGGTGAGGCGAAGCAGCTTTCATCTCCGAGGAGAGAAACGATGTCCTTGAGGAGTCTGAAATAGGTTCTCGTTCTGCTTATTTGCTCTATTGTTTAAGTCATTCTATCTGAAGTGTCTCGATTTTTTGCAATCACCAGTTCCAAAGCAGTTCATCATGCATCTTGAAAGAAATTTCTCATTGACATACCGTTCCGTTTCGCTGTCTCTGTACAGTCTTCCTTGGGGCGCGTAGAGCAGAAGTTCCCTTGGGTCCAGTTCACTGCCCAGTGCAACAACGAATCTGATGTATTTAGTATTTTTTTCTCGACAATTGAGACAGAATCAGATTTTGAGAGCTCAGACCCAATTCAACCATTCGTGAAGCATGTTTAAACAAATCTCATTGAGTAAATGAAACAGATGTATGTTCAGCTCACCGCTCAGTTTTCGATTCGCTAAAGTGCTTGGACGTCCTCAATACTTGATCCCAACTGTCCTGCGAGCGACCGTCGTTCATCAGGAGGATCACCTGGAATGGTTTCTTTGTCTCTCTTTTGGTTTTGTCGTGATTTTTACTAAATGCATAGTCCTCCACACAGAATGTTCACGTTCATTCTCTAGCCGTTGACTCACTCAAACAAGTGAGTCAGAGTGATTGCTTCCTTTGCATTCCCACGCCTTTGTTGTCGCAAACATACTGGAGACATACTTATTTGAATGACGTCCTCCCTCATCCCTCTAGTCACATCAAGCAGTGCCTGTTCGACCGCTTGCGATGCTCTTGCCTCTCCCACTTTCCCCCTTCGTCATCATAAAATTTCTGATTGATTTCACCTGAATCGCGTCCTCTCTCTTCCCTCTGGTCACATCCAGTAATGCCTGCTCCACAGCTTGCGATGTTCTCGTCGATCCTCCCACGTAGCGGACACTCTCGATCACCTTGCGGATGCCCTGAGAGTTTATTTTTATTGTAGCCCTCTATTTTGCTGACTTCTTCTTCTTCTTAGGGAATCGATGAAGCAGTCGTTCTATGCGTGGGAGTAAGGTTGCATAATTCTGAAGATGGAGTCACGTGCTAGCTAATCCCCCAAGGCACCGGGCGAAGATAACAGAGGGAATGTTCATTCCTAGTGATAAGGTGATAATTCATGTAAGAGATAAGAAGCTAAAATACTAGCAAATTATATCATTCTCAGAGAACAGAACCCGCCTTGCAAATCATATTGGTCGATGCTGTTATCATCTCGATCAGCGATCAAATATTCTTGCACTAACGATAGATGTTAATGCTAAGCGGTGAGTTGACGAGAATTCCTAGTTTACAATGCTTTGAATACTCACTGCTTTGCTCGTAGCCGGTCCCAGTTGCTGTCTCAACTCCGAAGTGGAAGTGAACGACCGCAGGCCGAGGTGCACGCTGTCGTCCTGTATTGGGGAGAAGTTATTATGGTGAACTCGATTGGTTCGCTCATTCATGTAGGCTTCATAGCTGAATCTTTTCAGATCATTTTACCAAACTGCAATCACGAACAGCGATCTGCTGTAGAAAAACTTCTACGTTCTCCTTGACAATAAACATTTTTTGTTTCGACTAACCTTTTAAAATCGGACACAACGCACACCTCTCTCGAAATCGGCAGTCTTTCCACTAATGAGCGATCTCTCTTTTTTTCGCTATTCTCCCACTCACTCATTCAGCCCCACAAAAATGTGTTTAAATAAACCAAAGACTTTAGGACGAAAACTTTAGGACAGTTTGCAATGGGCTGTCAGGCAATGGTAACGGAAACCTCACCTCTCTCGAGATCGGCAGTCTCTCAACCAGCGAGAGGGCTAACTCCCTCTGGTGCTCGAAGACGTCTTCACGTGAGGTGGAGGCGTCCATGACGATCATGATGTCCATCTTCCTGGAATGGCATGCATTTCCTCCTGGGTCACGAAACATAACAACATTTTTGACGCGTTGTCTGCTGGTTTGTGATCGCCTACTTGTCTATGGAGTTGGAAAGCACCCTTACAGAGAAGCGCTCGTGCGATGTTCCATTTGCAACTGTTTTTGATGAATCTTGAACTTACCTGCAATTCTTCGGCACGGCCACGATCTTGCTATCAGTCGACCCGAAGATGGCCTCATTCTTGGCCGAGACGAAGTCCCGCTTCTCGATGATGTTCACCTCCTTGTGGTGGGTGCGGGTACTGAAGTGGTCACTGGATACACTGGGGACTTAGAAACCTTATTGAGAATTGCACTATGGAAGAATACAGTCAGAGTCGAACTAATCTCTTGAATCGATAGTCTACTGTGTGGACAAATCAGGCACTAGGTCGGATGAGAACATTCGGATGATAACCTACTGGATGAGCACCATTTGCATATTCCGTCTATTGCATAACAGTTGTTCTCTCGCCCTCATTAGGTGCTCATCCAGTAGGTTATCATCCGAATGTTCTCATCCGACCTAGTTCCGACAAATCATCATGTAATGAACGGCGTAGGAAATTCGGATCGATTAGAAGGAGATGATAAGAGGCGAACTCACGGCAGCACCGTAGTCGTTTTCGCCGTCTCTCCAATCGGCTCGAGGACGTGACCGTTGCACGCGAGAGAGCGGGCGATCGCCTGAAATTCGATAATTGCGAGGTTTTTTGTGATATTTTGCTTAGCACCTAGGGAAATGATCACCATCGGCCACAGTCACGGTCACCGTTCATATCATAAGACTGAAACACATCGCAAATAGGAAATCGCTTCTCACCTCTCCAAACTCGTCGGCGTCCTCGTGCAGTCGTCCGTTGGAGCCGGCCAGCTCGAGGAGGGCCTGCGATTGAGAGATTAACACGTTTTCTCCCCTTTCTGTTCTGCCCAGATACGTAAGAAAGAGGCAGCTATAAATTGCGTTTCACAAAGCTTTCAAGAATTTGCGAGCGTTGGCAAGATTGATTTCTTCTTCTCAAGTCTTTGAGCAAAAAAAGTTTCATTTGTTACGATTAGAGTCTGTAGAATGGATGAGATCACCTCTTGTCCGTCCAGCTTCCCTCCTCCGCCCGCTCCCACCCATACGCTGATGTTGGCGCGACGGAGGGCGTCGGCGCGGTGCTGGAATTGTTTCTCATCGACTCTAACCTGTCTTTCATCTCAATGCATAATGTGCACACGATTGCGCGCATGGAGATCACGCGGGCTGATGAAATATTATAAGATTAGAGAAAGACAATACCTTGATATCTCCAAAAGCGTCGTTCGTCTGTCCTTCCGACGCGAAGACGAGCACCCTCCGAGTGCCTCGACGGCCGTGCGTCCGGAACTCTCTGAGAGAGGGACAATTTGGTATTTCATTGTTGTACAAAGTCACCATCGACCGCATCAATCTTGATATGAGTTTACAGATCTTTAATCATGAGTGAAACATAATTGCAACGTATAATCATTCATCCAAAGATAATACGAAAAAAGAAGTAGCTCAATCCTTTACAGCACCCCCTGCAAGGATGCACGGAGAACGCATATTTTCACAACTCTTGCGCGAATGTCTTCGTCTTCAAAATTGTAAACTTGAAGGTTCACTCTCTCACCTCACAGCCGCATCAATGGCCCCGACGAAACTCGCCCTCTTCTTCTTCTCGTCTGCGGAGACACGCGCGATCTCGTAGAGAATGTCTGGAAATAGGATCAAGGAGTGATGGTGTAGCTGTGCTTACTTTTTGATATAATTATCAACACTGTAAACTACTCATTTCTGAGGGAATTTCGAAGCAGTTTCGAAATTGCTTATGTTTCAACACTTCTGAAAAAGGTAAGACAATTACCGATATTTGATTTTTTCATTGGACAATGGTTTTAGCAAAATAACGGGACTCGTTGACATCGACATCAACGGAGAGCTATAAAACAACAGCATCAACATTCTCACTGGATCTCGTAGGGATCGACTCTTGCGGATTGTCACGCACAATACATAACATTCCTACGTTATCATCGTGTGCAATGACAACCCCTCTACGCAATCTCAAAATAATACCAACAACAACCTCACCGGATCTCGTGGGTATCGACCCTAGCGGCGCGGCGATCTGCGTGTGTGTCGAGAAGCGGATTAGGCCGACGTAGAGACGGTTCTGTGGAATTGAAGATTCAATTTAAAGACAATGCGGCGGTTGTGAGAAATTTTTCAGCACTCATTCTCAAGGTTAATAATAAGTTTCACTAGGCAATCAATAACGAGCTGAGGTGGACAGGATCGATTTTGCGAAATTAGTCTGCGTATCAGAAAAGTCAGAAATGCCCACTGTTCCTGAGCACGTGAACTGTTCAAAAATATGTACGCATTCACCTCAAACTCCTGCTCACTGAGCCTCTCCACGAAGGATCCCGCGAACTTCCTCAGCTTCTCCAGACTGCTCTCTGCTCCAGAAGAGGAATCGAGGAGGACGAGCACGTCCACCTTATCGTCCTCGCAATCGCGACTGGAAACGTAGAGAAAAATGGAAAGCCGAGTATTTTGTATCGTTGGCTTCTTAATTATCTAGTTATCGTTACTCGGAGCGGTGACTCAGAGTACTCTTCGGAAGTACTGCGAACAATCCAAAGATCGAAGATCAATCGGACAAAACTAGGCGGCAAGGTGGAGGTGCTCCTTCTCGATTCCTTTTGAGACAGAAGAGGAATCGAGCAGGACGAGCACGTCCACCTTGTCGTCCTCGCATTCGCGACTGGAATAGATACGGAATCGACTGGGATAGCTGAGAAAATCAACTCTTTGATTGCGCCTGATTTCCTTTCGAACTTCTCGAAAGCAATCGCGATGGGTGCCAACTTGGATGCGCTCAGTTATGTTTCACGTTTTATTCAAATGTGCTTCGACTAGCGCTTCTCAATCCGTCTTTCTTATTTTTTGCGCAAAAAAGTAAAAGTCTCGTAATCCTTGCATGGCAAAAGGTACTTGGACAGCAGCGGTCACTGGTTTTTTTTCGCCAATCACCTTTATTTTGCCTAGACTTGGTGTATGCTCATAGCTTCGCACACTATTCGATTGCGTGATGATGTTTTCAGGGATTGATTGATTCACTTGTGCAGCAGCGGTCTCGGTGTCGTAGCTTGACAAGTTTACAGAGTCAGCTCCTTCGCCTTTTATCAACTATCCGCCACTACTTGCATCTACGTTTTGCGAAACCCTCGATAAAATGACCCTCAAAGTCAAGCACTGACTTGGGCAGCAGCGGTCTCGGAGTGGTCGCCAGCACAGGCTTGCTCGTCGTCCTCACGACGGCCACTTGGTCGAGATGGTTGAGGGCGTCGAGAGGGCGGAGGGCTGAATGGATTGGATAACAGTGATGAACGATACATTGACACGATCTCTTAATCGACATTTCATTGTTTATCGTTCCATAAGTCTGTCAAGGAAGTACTGAACCTTCTAATCAATTGTGCAGTTGTGTGCACTGCGAAACACATTTTGATTGAAAGTATACTGACACTGTTCGAAGCTCAAAGAAGCACGATTTTACACGATTTTGCGTACAGATCAAGAGAAAGAACTTATGAATGATTCCAAAGAGCGACAACAATCTAATCAATTCGATTCAATTACCCGTGCTACAAGTCGTCTCAATGGCCTCAGCCGCATCCTTGAGGAATGCGTGAATGCTATTGTCGCAAGTACCCATTACTCTACTCTAATCATAGTTCGTTGCCGACTATCACAAGGCCCAATAAGTCAATAGAACGAACATTTCAGTGAGACTACTGCAAGAATTACTCAGCTTACCACTCGAACAGGTCGTCTCGATGGCCTCTGCCGCATCCTTGAGGAATGCGTGAATCCTCGCGTCGATGTACACGTGCCACTTCTCGCCCGCGTACATCTCCAGTTCTCTGGAATCGGTGCTTGAAACGATTGCTAAATTTTTTACCGCAGTGAAAGATTTTTGTATTCCTCCGTTATGGGATTTACTAAATATCATCAACAAATTCTGATCTTGAGCACACCGTGCAACACACGCGAACGAACTGAATCGATTCCTCACGAAATTCACACAGATGTGTTTCACGATTAAAGCATAGGATCAGTAGTTTGAGTTTTCTGTTCGTTCAGCGGAGGCGCTAGCAAAAAAATGACGAAAAAAAACTTAATCGAATCTATGTGAAGCCTTCACGTAAACGTTCTCCTTACAACTAGCACAACCCCAGGATATAAAATACCAATCGCTCACCTGAACACATACTCCGCACTGGCAGTGACAGTGAACTTTCAGTTTTGACAATGTTATCGATTGTGCCTCACTATGCGTTCGTTATAGGAATTTCTCTCATTTTCTTATTGATCTTGTACTGTTCCGGGCAATATGACAACAATTACTCACCTGAACGCATACTCCGCACTGGCAGTCACAGCGAATGTCGTTACGTACTCTCTCCTCAGTCTCTTCGATGTCTCCACAACTGCGTCCCAGTGGTCTTGCGATTGACCATCGGACATGAGAACGGCGAGCCATCTGGAAGGATCTGTTGTGTGTGTTCAGAAGCGTTGAATGGTGAAAAGGTGAATGAGGGGTGAGATTTGTATGGGTTTTAGACTAATTCAAGTCCAAGTCGTCTTGAGACTGCCCGTCGGACATGAGGACGGATAGCCATCTGTACACGTTCGAATTGAGCAATTTTTACAGCGGGGGCGCCTTTGAAATCGCTTTCCTCTGCTTGGCACCCATCTTCTAGCAAATGTGAAACTCATAGTGAATATCGCCAGATTCTGTACTCAAACGAGCAGTGGAAGCTAAAATCCACTTTCAACCCTTCAATACACACCTCGACGTCGGTCTCCTCGCCGCCACAAACTGATCGATGGCCAGGTTCATTCCTCTCGCCACTGAAGTACTGCCGCCCCTCTCTGGCACCTCCTTGAGAGCGGCGAGAATGGCGGATCTGGAATGAGAATGAGATCTCTAGCTTACCCCTCTAGTTACTGCATGATTTCCCTGTTTAGCATGTGCCAAACAGTACAATGCGAAAAAATTACAGGGTTTGTTGGCATAAGCTCATGACAAAAATTTTTCTAGAACACATTCTACGAGATCTTTGCTCGTGTACTTTCGAGTGATGCCTCCACAGTCTTTACGTAGCGTTAGATTCCACTAATTCTATTCGCTAGAACTAATTCTAATCGTACGCCTACACCCACTGCCTAATGTTCTTTACCACTCAATCTTATGACCGCCCTTCTTTTAGAATACGAAGTTCTCACTTGTTCGTGTACTTCCCCAACGATGCCTCCACCGTGGCAGCATAGTTGAAAGCGACGATGCCAACTCTCGCTCTGCCGGAGGTGAAGAGATCCTCAGGTAGACGCTCGATCTGAAGAAGGCGCTCACAAGCTCAGTAGATGAGCAACTGTGTTTCAGTTATGTTTCAAGCGAATTGTTAAGGCATTGTTTCCTCAATGTTTCGATCGTCTCTCGACTCCAATGAAAATACAAATAAATTCCCTCGAATCTAAAATCTCTATCTTACTCACCAACTGCGTCGCGAACTTCAGCTGCTTCTTGAAGGCGTCCTCGACGGATTGCGAGACGTCCATGACGAAGATGACGTCCACCTGAAGTATCTCGACAATCTCTCAACGATGACGACAACCTCTCTAATAGGCACGTTCTCTCACTCTCTTTGTTCAGGGGGCTTCTCAATAGACCAAAGTGTGAAACTGGTGTGAGAATTTTTATAAACTGACCACACAATCGCTCGCATCAGACAGTGCCGTTCCATGGGCAGCGACTGCGGCCACGGGGAAGTCTTCAGGCGCTGCTGTGAAAGCTGCTCGGGCTGCAGCTGCGACCGGGAAGTCCTCGGGTGCAGCAGATGAGGCTGCAGCAGCTGCAGAGGACGGAAGAACGTCTTCGGAGGCGGCAAATGCTGAGAAAGATTCATTGCATGCGTGCGCAAATTCTTTCTTTACTTTGGTTGTAGTAATGCATTTTTTTTTAAATATAGCTTCTCATTCAGAGCGGTTATAGAGTGGTCATCAAAAACCATAGAAACCGAAGCTCACCTGCTGCAGCATGTTTGATGGCGAACGGAGTGGTGGCAAGTGCAGAGGCGGATGTGTTGTGCTCCTTGCGAATGGGCACTCTGTAAAGCGAAATCGATGTGTTTCAAGATGATTGCTAAAGCGCCGTCACGCGCACATTATCGATGCGTGTGAGATATGTAATGACAACAGACTAACACAGTGGTCGGATGGAGCATCTGCGTGGCCGTGTTGTGCAGGAATCGATCTGCCTGATCAGCCAGGGAGAGGAGAACATGCTTGGGTTGGGGACGGAAGGTGGTCGGGAGACGCTGCAATGAGGTTTTAGTGTATGCTATGCGATTTGCAGTTATGGTTCTACTGGATGATGAATTGCCTCAATGCTCTGGAATAACTAATTTTCCTCTGGAATACGCTTAATAACACTTATTTCAGAAGGCTAATGAGTGACGCATCACAAAGCTATCTACCTCAATGGCTGACAGTGGATGGAGAGTGCTCGCTTCTTTGAGTATCTGATCTACCTCGAGACTGGAGATCGAACACGTCGACAACTCGGTCTTCACTCGATTCAGCCAGGCGGCTTGGTTGTGGGAGGTGAAGATGTTGGAGTCGAGCTGGAGTGAATTATCATTCATGTTTTTCCAGCACTCTTTGCTGTCATTTCTAGTAGTCGAGCTTTCTGTAGATAGAAATCTTGAGATTTACTCATTGATCGCCGTACAATGGCCGAATCGTTCAGCTCCTATCTGGTTTCATCTAATACTAGGAACCTCCGTTAGGAGTGTTTCCAGTCAACGTTTTACGAGCGAGAAGCCGTCGTCGTCTCGTCAATAACGTTCAACAAACCTTTGCCCACGCCTTCAACTCCTCCTTCGAGTAGTGATCACTGACTGTCAATGCGATGACTTGCACGTTCTGTTGGGTGTGCACGCGACTGGAATTTGGATGATTTTTGATTGTTGCCTCATTTTCACAAGTACCAATGATATGTTTCGCAAGTTCTAAAAGAAAGCAATTGGAAATTTCGAAAATAATAGACAGGAATCATGGAATTGATAGAAAATTATGCAACTATACAAAGATAAAGATGCTCACTTAGCAATCCTGGTCACATCCGCCCAGGCATCCTTCGAGTGTCCATCGGAGATGAGCAGGATGAGGAGGGAGGAGTCGACGCGGCGTTTGGAGGCGTCCTGCAAATATTATCACTTCAGAAATTGAAACGCGTTAGGATTCAATAGATGTAAATGGGGTTTAGAGGGGTCCTGCAGTTTTAAAATGACATTTCAATTCAGAAGCATAACTATTACTCAATATGTTTCATCACTACAGTAATAGTCGAAACTGATCGATTTTTTCAATTTTTTTCGTAATGCCCGTTAGAAAATCAACTCACCTCCATGACAGCCCTCATGGCCGCCACTACGCTCGTGCTGCCTCCCGTATGGACGATGCCCCGGATCTGCGCCATCACTTCCGGCCCCGCGCCGATGGAGAGTGGTCGGTCGACCGTGGCGTTCTGGAGTATGTTATGTTTCACGAATATGATAGGTTGCGCAAATTCTTTAGGCGTTGATTCCGCCAGGACAAACGTGAAAAGATGAAGAAAAATATCAGATAAATTCCATTGGGAGCTCACCGCTGCGAAAGAGACGATTCCGAATCGAAGCCCGCCCACTGCAGTTCGGAATGCGAGCTCAGCCGTAGACTCGAAGATGTGCAGAGCTGCTTCTTTCTGTAAAAAAACTTGTTTATCTCTCTATTCTCAAGAGTAATTGCGTTTCACAACTATTGTAAGAAGAGCTCTTGGTTGCTTTTTCGATTGCTTAGTGATTTTCGTTTCGTAAAGATAAATAAACAACAAATGAAAATATAGAATTGCCTCTCTCATGAAGTCCGCCTCCACACTCTGACTCCTGTCTATCACGAGGATAACATCGCAGCCTGCAGTCGTGTGAGTGATGGGCGTGTGGCCGCTAATGGCACCTGTATTAGAATACGATTTCATATTTGGTGTTATTTCAGTAATTGCATGAGTTTCGTCACTTTTATAAATATCATTCTCAATCAAAAACTTGATGACAGCGTGATAAATTTTCGAAAACACTATTGCAAACACTAGCGAATCCCTTGTGAAGCTCGTTTATTAGAATAAGTTTACAAGAGCTCACCAGGCATGGCTTTATGAGCGGGCAGGATGAACGTGGAGGGGATGATCTGTCGAGGGGAGGGAGTGGTTGAACGAGCGACCGTCTAAAAGGGACACCGTTTACTTCAGCCATGTTGATGCTTCAGAGATTGGAATTTGAGAAGTATCTTGATGATGTGATGGAGATGCCCAATCTGTACCTGTAACCTCTCATGCTGCACCGTTAACGTACAAGGTAGTCATTTGATCACAACTGTTTATAAATCAAAGATGATAAATCAAAAATTATAGAATTCGAGCGATATGATCGTTTAAAAAATGCATACCTGCAGTCTCTCCTGCTGCACTGGCAGCGGATCTTCCACTGCAGCAACTGCCACCAAGTCGGAGGGGATGCGGGATGGAGTCGAGACCTGAAATGTTCAAACTGCCTCAGTAGTCTGAGAGAACGTCAGAAAACGACAAATATCGTGTTAGTCAGGATTTGCGCTAGCCGTGCCTTGATATTACATTGGATGATACCTTTCCAGATCTATCATCAGGCGACTCATCGTAGAAGACCGAAGATAGTTACTCTCAAACAGTCTTCACTCACCTTAACATTGCTCGCCACTTCTCCCGATCCATCAATCGAGAAGTCATCTTCATCCACGTCGTCTCGTTCCATCGTCTTGGGCGTGGCCATGACTATTATCTCCTTCTAAAAGAAGACCAACAATTGAGCTATTAGTAGAACACCAATCTCCAATTTTGATTGTTCAGGTATGCTTCACACGTGACTATTCTATCTGGTTACAGGTGTAGCTCAATAGTTTTGCAAATGCCGGTTGGAAAAACATTAAAACTAATACAACGTCTTTTTGAGTTCAAGATTCATTATATTGGAAACGAGTGGTCCACAAGATAGCAATTGACTCACTTGCACCGGCGGCGTGATCGTATTCGTCAGCAGGGCCGCTGTTGGGAACGTCCTCGAGATCTCCTGAGATGGTATTGTTGTTGATACCCCGTTCTCCCATTCTTGTCTCGTGCTAGCAGCTTCACCGTTCTGTTCTATTAGCAACCTAGCATCGCTTCAATTCCACCTAACTAGAGCAGTGCAAACGAAACATCAGGCTTTCTTTCCAGAACAAAGAAATGGTGATCCTCGCAAGAGTTGTCTATGCGGAATTCATTCCGCAATTCCGCATCACTTTTCCCTCTCATTCCTCACTGGCTTTCCTCACAGAGAGTGGGGAATGAAAGTGAAGGGAGTTCCGCATTCTGTATATTATAGAAATAAAACGTTCCGGACACACGACTGTGTACGCTGAAATATGTGCGACTCATGTATGGGGCTGTGAGAAAGTGCGCGGCAGCGTTTAAAAGTGCGAATTTAGTTTAACTCTATGTTTACTTCGTCTCCGCTGGTGCTTCTATCGTATGTGAGCACGTTATAAGTTAGAAAAATATAAAAGAACGTGTAAAAACGGCGGTTGTGTAGTTCGAGTTCTGCCATTTCAAAAACCTCCCTAGTCGCGTACGGAACGTTATATTTCGTGGTGTCTGACAAACTTTTTAACTTCTATGATAGACAACCCTAGTCCTCACCGTGGACGTCTTTGCTGCTCCCGCCTCTCCCACCACTCCACTTGATTGTAGGCAGCGAGTGATGGGGCCGACGATGTCAGCGACGAAACTGGAGAAGAAAGCCGATTTATATTTCCGATCCGTTGAGTCCACCACATTTGTTTCACTGATGCCTCTAAACGAAACTAAACAGCATCACATTGATGGTGCCGTCGGTTATCTCCTTAAAAAATCACTATAACTACTGTGCGAGAAAAGCACAGAATTTGAATTGGCTGCAAGAAGTGAGCACAAATTCTTCATCCTTCACCTCGGATGCCTCGCCCTGGTGTAGATCCTATCCCTCTCCGCCACATACAGTGCCAGTTCGTCGGTGTTCCACTCGGGGCTCGTAGAGGCCGCGTAGGCCTGCGCTTTGATCATGACTTCCTTGATAACTACCGTATGGTAAGGATAAGCATGTGAACAATATTGCGCCTACTGAACCATGGTCATTGTTCACGATTTTCTGATTTCGGTCGCTCAAAAAGTTAGCGATGTCGCTGCGGATTAGGTGGGAAACTGTGAAAACTCACTATAATCCCACTGGCCGCCACTCTCTCGCCCACCCTCGATGCCTCCCGCCAGGTCTCCTGCCCGTGACCGTCCGAGAGGAGGACGAGGTACTGGAATGTGGCTTTTCTTGCTTAACGATACTGGTAGTTGTGTCTTCAGCCATAGTTTTGTGCTTGTTTAACAATGCACGTCAGCGCTATTGGCGAAAAATCAGTGCATGGCATCAAGATACATTTGTGAAGCACACCATGTTCGACTTGTTTATCTGATTTCTCGCATTTCATTCCATGATCATTGTACATTCTGGTGCATTTGCCAAATGCCTACTATTCTCTGCTCAGTTCGACCAATCTATAGTAAAGAGAGCGTAATTCAAACCTGCTGCACCCCACTCCTGCCCACTCTCCTCAACTCCTCCATCGCCGCTTCCATCGCTAGGGAAATCCTCGTTGCACCGCCCGTGAATGCAGTGAGATGGACCCGCTCGAGGACCTGTGAAAAAAGGTAAAGTTATCCCGTTATTCAAGGCACACTAAGTCCTGCGGGACATCACTGGTAGGCCAGTGAAGATTCAAGGCCAATTCAGTCCGGAGGGCCTAATCTCTTCTTCGGACCGAGGACCTGTGAAAAAAAAAGTTAAAGTTGCGACCACAATCAAGGCGATTTTGCTGTCATATTGCGGCGACAACGTCGGGCGGGGTCCCTGTGACTCGTTATTTCAATGTTCATTCATTTTTTGAGAATGCAAATCCTTTGGTCATCGCTGGTTTTAAATTGTGCACTTTTCATGCTCATCGTGAAACACAACATCATTTTTGACAGAAGAAGACGAATTTCAATGAACCGACCTCATCCTTGGTCAGTGGCGCGTCGAGAGCAACTGCGACCGTGGGGCGGACGGAGAAGCGAACGAGACCGATCTGAATGGTGAAGGTAAAGTTGCCAAACAGCCAAGGCGATTTCACTGTCGCCTTGAGACGACAACGGGGGTACACCAGTAAGGCCGGGTACAAGATCTGAATGAGTCTTGCGCAAACACTTCAATTGCTGGCTGGTGGAACTGTGGTTCGGAAGCAGATTATAGAATGTATGGGTCCTTCCGGGATTTAAACACTTTGAACTACCGTACCCTCTACCGTACCCTTAATCCCCTCGAGTCTCCCAATCTCTTCACGAGATCCTCCGCGAGTGCTCGTTGCTCCTCGAAGAAGTGGTAGACACTACCGGAGGTGTCGAGCACGATTATGACGTCGATCTGGAAGGAGTTCAGATTATATTTGGTTAATTAACAATAATTAGGTGGCTTTTAATTAGTATCACGTCGATCTGAGAACATTATGTTCAATTTCTTCAAAGTAGACGTTAGGTTACAAAATAGGCAAACTTTTCCATGGGCAGTGCATTCCACTATGTTTCATTTCAATTTGATGATTTTTTTCAGAAAGGAACAACATAAGTTTCACAAGCGGATAACCGCTTTGCTTGCTGATGCTCTGCAATTTCTCTCAGCGACATTCTGTTGAAAAAAACTTAGCCAACGGACCTCTGGCGAGCAATTACCGCCCCTCTCCAGCTACAGTTTATTTTACGGATCCTATCCTCCTCCCGGAAACTATTTTCATGACGCAAAATGAGTTTCAAAGTTGTGCTAAATCCATTGCCTGGTGATGCTCTACCAATTCATCCCAGTCCAGTTCTTCAAAAAAACCAACTAACAAACCTCTCTTGAGCAATTTCCTCCCCTCTCCAGCGACAGCGTATTCGACGCGAATATTCTCGATGTGATGAGGGACGGTCTCTTCCTGTGGATGGACGTGAGACGACGGAGACCGGCAGAGGCGATCTGGAAGAATATCGATTGATAATTTGGTTTTTTTAAAATATTTCGTTCTGTGATCAGCTCGCTTGCATTAGGAACCAAAGGTGCTGGTGATTCTGAGTCGTCGGATTCTGGAAGTTATCGACTGGGTTTAGAGAAGACACCCTGATTACGACATCAGAATTACTCATGCAGAAAGGGACTGATAGGTTAGGATCAGAGATGAAGTAAATAAAGACGCTATGCTTAGTCAGACTCAGAGGATTTGCGGAGGCGATCTGAAAGTTACCGTCTGATTTTTAAAGAAGACATGATGTGTCTGACATCAGAAAATAGTCACGCAGAAAGGCACTGATAGGTTGGGATCAGGGATGATGAAAAGAAAAACACTATGCTTAGTCAGACTCGGCAGATTCGCGGAGGCGATCTGAAAGGTATCGATTGTGATTATTGATTAGAGTGCGGAAGCAGACTCTCTTCATTCTCCACACTCTCTCGTCACACTGACTGGTGAGAGAGTGAAATGAGCAGAGTAATTCTCGCTTTCCGAACTCTACTCTTGATCACTCGTAGATCGCTGACTCCATCCTAATCATATTCACAGATCTAGAGCGCGACGCGTTTCTGAGTCATCTGCTGAATTCAACATGAAAACCAGAAGTTTCGAAGAAAGGATGGGAAAGTGAAAGCGTGAGTCACGTAGCAACTGGATACGAATTCACAGCTGGAACGGTGTAAAACATGATGATTACTCACTTTTCTGATCGTCTTATCGAACGGCAAGCGATCGGCGCCCTTCTTGTAGAGTCGGGATCTGAATTATTCTTTTCATGCCTGAGAATTCTAAGATAACCTTCTCCGAAAAGATCACGAAGAAATTATAAATAATTGAGAATCACTCTCTTCTCAAAGGAGCATTATTTCGAAACATTTGCACTGTATCAGTTGCGTTGAAATTCAGGAGATAACGAAACTCACTTCTCCCCATCAACCAGCCCGAGCAGTGAGTTCATGTGAGTGGATTGAGAAGAGGCGATCACCATCACCGTGATGTGCGACTGACGGGCTTCGTTTCTGGAAAAAAATCCCATTCTCGAAACTTCATCAGATAACGCACTTAAAGCGCTGCTAAGACAAATTAAAACATTTCTCGAAACTTTTTAGACATCTAATGATTTTCGTACTGTCCTTCTCAGATCAGAGCGCAGGTCAAATATGTTTCAATCAACGAATAATAGTCTAAGGCGCAATACAGAACAATCCATCCTCGACAGTGCTTAGAAATAAAATTTAAAAATCGTGTCGGGCAATAAATAACTCACAGCATCTGCAACACTCCCTCCACATTGTCCTCCGCCTCCCCGTCGTGGAGGAGGAAGATTATCTTCCTGAAATCGAAGCGTTTTTTTGGTAATTTTTTTTGCAAATTTCATCATTTTCTGCGTATTTTTTGCTAATGTTTCTACATAGAAATCGCAAAATCGAGTGTTGAACTAGTGTCAAGAAGAGAGAACGAACCTTCGCTGATCATTCTCGTAGGCGAGCGTGTTGAAGGCGGAATGGGCGGCCTGGAAAAAATAATTAATTTTTCTAACAAATGAGAAAGACGAATCGCTTTAATTGGTTTCTCAGACTGTTATTCGTGCCGTGAAACATATTTGAGCCAAACTTATCCAACTCACCTTCAATCCAACAGTGAGATTCGCTCTCGCGTTCTGTCTCGGCCGGAGGGTGAGCAGCACTTCGGAGTACTGAAAAATTGTCGTTATATCGCATGCAGTGTAAGCGGAATGAAACTAGTTCGAATAGTTTTTTCTCAAAGGTTGATGAGCTATCTGAGAAAAATCGACCTAAAAATTTGGTCCTAGATTTGAGTATAGATTGAAACACATCGAGTCTCATCAACTGGAATTTTCTGCAATACACTTCACTCTCTCGCTACTGACCTTATCCACATTGTTCGCCACCTCACTGTCCAGTCCGATGATGCTCACTGCCGTTCGATGGAAGGCGACCAGACCGTAGCGGGCAGTGCAGTTGGGCAGTTGAGAGATGAATCTGAATGAATGAAGTCGAGTATGCAAAATATTTCAGAGCACGAAAAGTGCAAAGAAGTGCTACGGGAAACTGCTTTCAACAGGTCTTGAATCTGTGCAGCAGATTTGAATGCAATGAAGGAAAGATAGAAAGTGAAAGCGGGTACCGTTTCTCATCCATAAAAATGAGGAAGCGTAAGACAAGTGAAAGCGAAAGCATCTTACCTCACAGTCTCTCTCGCCCTCAGCAACTGTGATATGAACGCATCCCTGTTTCCATTCGAGATGTCGACCACGAAGACCGCGTCCAGCTCGTTTTGTTGTTCTGAAAGCGAAACTGATCCATCTCGTTAAGATTTCTGCCAATCTTCGAAACAGCCTGATAACAAAGAGATCCGTTACAGTGCAACAGAACTTTCTGTTTTTTTTTCGGCTCAAATGAAGATCATCGATTTATGAAAACACAAAAGCGATTTGAATCGGGATTGAAGCATAATCAGAGTCTCACCCGCCAATATTCCCTGCACACAAAGTGCCGTCAGGAGCACGAGAGAGCACAGCGCCTCCCTCATTTCCTGATCTCCGCCGAGTTAGTGGACAGTCTGGAAGGGGTCTCGATTCTAGTTTAGAGTTTGAGAGAAAAGGAAAACGCAGTAAAATGATCCGATTGACTAGAATAACAAAAGAGATTTGAACGGCACTGAAATGCGCTGAATAGGTCAGAATAATGTGAAGCACAGTGAAAATGTAGTAGATTTGAAAAAAAAAACAGAAACGACCAATGCGGACAAGTCAAGTTATGTTTTTTAGTCAAGTCAAGCCTGAGAATATTCACCCGATCAATGTTGCAAGGACCAGAACAGGTAAAGCAGCCCAAAGGCATGTATGTCCACAATCGCGAGACAAGATCAGGGATAAAGGGCGCATTCAAAATCAGTAAAGTGTATCCGTGAAATCTTGCCAATTCCTGTCGGAATTCTATAGGCAAGGAAGGGCTGAGGAGACTTTCCCTGTTTCGCAGGATCCTTGGGCAGTCAGAGAGACGAGAGAGCGCGCGAAACGATGAGAGCGTTGCGTTCCTTCACAATCCCTATTGAGAGATACCCGGGGCAGTACTGAACCCCTGTGCTCTCTCTTTTCAAGTGAAAGTCTGCCCCATCCGATCGCTCTCTATGGGAAAAGAGATCGGGCAAAAGTATAGGCCGACGCGCACTTGAGAATTACTCAGTACAGTGGCTTGCGCCGATGGCAAGAGAGAGGGGAGGTTAATCGTGCTGCGGAGAATAATAACTGAAAGAAATCAATCACGTTTCGAGTGTTTCGAATAAGATGCCAAAGAAGTTCGAGTCTAGACTAACAAAACATGACAGGAAGGCAAAAAGGGGGCATTACTGCACGTAAACGACAATGCATCATCATCAAAGGGCAATCATGGAACGGCAGGGCTCAGGATGGATTAGGAAGGAGAGATGGATGGGTTTAGCCGCCCAATTGGCGGGTTGAATGGCAGTGGCAGGGATGAGGAGAAGCAAAAAATCGAAAATAGGGGATCCAAGAAATGATTCTCTTGTGAAAGTCCTTCCACTCTTGAACTGATGATAAACACGAAATAAACTAGCAACCTGCGGTTGCTACGTTGTACGCCGGGGTGTGTGTTAGGGTTATCATAGATTCCCTTGAATTGCAAGCCTGCAGCCTCCCTTGCAAAAGGCTCGTGACTCCGCCACTTCGCCACTTCGTGGCTTCGTCGCAACGTTTTCGAATAGCTCTCAGCCTCACGAGCCTTTCGCAAGCGCATCGCAGGTTGGGCCATGCATTAAGATCGTCATATCTGAGATTGGGTCATGCATTGGAATTATTTTAATAGCGCTGTATGAACCTGAGCAATTGAGGGGATTAATCCGGTTATCTACGTAGGTCTAGAGGGCGCGGCGATCCGGTTATCTACGTAGGTCCAGAGGGCGGGGCGATCCGGTTACCTACGAAAGTCTAGAGGGCGGGGCGATCCGGTTACCTACGAAAGTCTAGAGGGCGGCTTGAGCCGGGTACCTTCATAAGTCTTAGGGAGAGTATTGTCTCGTATAACAATGTGAAAGGTTCGTGTGGATAGCAGTGCTCGAAAAAGTTGCGACTCCGCCACTTCGTGGCTCCGTCGCAACTTTTTCTCTCACTGCTATCCACACGAACCTTTCACACATTGCCATCGAGATAGTCCCCACAATTATGGAACACACCATTATGGAAGCAGATCGATTTTTTTGAATGTCTTGTGCGCGTGAAGTTGTTTAGTCGCTCGCCCGAGTCAATTGGTTGAGTTTCAGGCGAAAACTGCGCGAAAAGAGATTACGCAATATTGCGTCATCATTATGAAATTTTGAGAATTTAAGTCACGTGATGTTGATTGGTGGTTTACCCGAGTGATTTGGTTGAGTTTCAATCGAATACGGTGTGAAGAGAAATTTTTCATATTGCGTCATCACTATGTAATGTGCAAATTTTAAAAGTTTTAGTCACGTGAAGTTGTTTGGTGGTCCACCCGAGTTATTTGGTTGAGTTTCATGCGAATACGGTGTGAAGAGCGATTTCATCATATTGCGTCATCACTATGAAATATGCAAATTTTTTGAAAAAGTTTTTCATGGGGATTCGTATGGTACCGGGGATAGGCTTGGGGGACGAGAAATAGGTGTTTTACAGCGATTTTTCAAAAGCGTGACAGACGTTAGTCACAAACAAACAAACAAACAGACAGACAGACACTAAGATATGTTACTTCTCAAGTAACTTTAAAAATCACTTCAAAATCGATGAAAGGGATCGACAAATCGATAATCGGGGATCGATCGGGTGGATTAGTGAGCGGAGCCTTGCGAGAAAGAGGAGTGACTACTTAGTAATGATGTGTGATAAGCCGTGGAATGGCTTTGTGAGGAGAGGGATCAGGATTGGCGGAGGGATGAAAGGGAGTTACGCAACTGTATAGCTCTGAGGCTTCGAACAACCTCGGAATGACCGGTAACCCAGTGAAATATGCGAGAAACTCTCTCAGTAAAGTTACAAATGCCCTGCCCTTTCTCAGTCCGGAAGCAGGCGCTTTCGTGAACCAGTCAGTAGCTTATTGTGCGCGAAAGGAAAGACGAAAACTCTCAAACCCGCATGATCTTTCGTCTCTCTCACATAGGTAGGACTGAAGGGAGCGAGTAGTCTACACTTTCCAGTAAGTCATAGCGCGCGAACTATAGTGCCAGTGAGAGTGAGCCCGTTAGTTTTTATTCACGAAGCAGGAAGTAAAGAAAGGTTGCAGTCATGAGAGCGGAATAATGGAGGCTAGAGGTGAACGGAGTGAGGAACGGAGGACTAGGTAGTATGCCACAGTCGGGACTCCAGGGAATTCCCAATTCATTCTCGAACAGTACTGCGCGATGGTTCAACAGAACAGTATTTAGAACTGTCTAGGAGGCTCTCAGTGCAGGGAAACAGCAGAATGGATACAAGGTATGAACCAAAAATTTTGAAATGCTTGACAATCAAACCCAAACTCTGGCATAAAGGTGTCATCCATTCCGGGAAAAGCAACCACCCAGTAATACGTTAGGTTGTATCAATCTTACGATCTCATTCGCAAACAGGAATCGGCTAGATGTGGATAGATAACGGTTTGGCGCAACTTGTTAATGAGACATCCAAGCGGTGCGTGACCCCTCTAGGCTAGTAATGGGCGGTCTCTCCTTTTCGCATGCTCTCTCGCTCTGTCTGACTGGCGAGAGAACAGGTGCAAAGAGAAGAGAAGCTAGTGGTATGATACTAGTTGCGGGGGTGAAACAAACAGGAACAGGGAAGGGAGACAACAGCTGGGGATCTCAGCAGTTTGAGGTGTTCGAGAAAGATGAGTTGAAAATCTCGAAGTAGATTTAATTCATTCGCATGTAGGAACATCACGATTATTTCAAGACAGCAAAGATACGGGAGGTGAACCTGGATCTTCCTTTTGGTGTTGTACCACTGAGCTACATGAACTCGCAAGTGGAGTCATCTATAATAATCAGTGCACTTATGGCGGTACAAGACAACATCAGTGCACGCTATCTTGCACGGATAGGAAATAATGAGGTTACGGAACGGACGGGTTGAAAACGAGAGTGACACTCAAACATATTACCGTATCACGCGTAACCTCTTTGATATGCATCACAGCATCTGAGATTAGGAAAGTGTACTTTCAATAGGTTTCTCAATTAACATTCGCTCTGGAGCGTTACACGAGATAGTGCGCAAAAACACGAGGACTTACTTCATTCATCATTCTCCTAGGTGAAAGCGAAAGTGAAACGCATTTCAGCCAGCAATTTTCACTTTCAGAGAAAGCAGTGAACAGTAATTACACAGGAGCCATGATTTGGATGATACAATTTATTTGTTTTTGAAACATATCTGTATGAGAAGAATACCGTCGGCAAACAAAATAAAGTGTACATTTACAATTCAAATTTATGAAACGTGCGTTTCGCAACCCGATATGAGTTCAGCCTTTAGGTTTAGTATCAAATAGATTTCAACAACTATGCCCGTTGTTATTTAGAATCGACGAGGACTATCCCACATGGTCGGTAGCATCATGAGAGGCAGCGGCTTTTGCAGCAGGGGTTGCGGCGGCTGCATTGGAGGAGGCGGCTGCGGCTGCTGGGCCGACCCATCCGCCTGCAGCAACCGTTGTGGTTGCTGTGGAGTAGTAGGCTGCTGCTGCTGCAGCTGCTGCGGAACAGTTTCGTGGTCGTTTCTGAAAGCGAAAGTTCGATTGGGGTTTAGGGAATCGAAGAATCACCTCGCTGAATCCTCATTTTCCCACTCTCGCCGCTCATCCAACTGACGAGTCAAGAAGTTCACCCTGAATTGAGTGGCTGAGTGGATCATACACATTTTCGAAAAAAAAAGTGGCTGAGTGGATCATACACATTTTCGAAAAAAAATGAGCTGATATTCACATGATATCGGTCCAAGAAAGAATAACCAAAAAATAAGTAAATAACTAACCTCTCCTGCAACTGACGAACATCTTGCGTTTGTGCATCGATCTTTCTCAAGAGTAAGATATTTAAAACAGCTCCCAACAAACAAGATCAATTATAAAGTGTAAATTCATTCGACAGTTTCCATAAAATAAAAAAAAGACTAGTCAAACCTTTTCAGAGTAGCCACTTGCCCATTGAGTTCGCTGTTCTCCCGACGAAGCTCACTGAAATAGAGAATACAGAAACAATCACGTTTGGTCCAGGGACCCATCCCTTGACTCAACGATGCTTTGAGTATGAAGATCCCTATCCCCGTCCTGCAGGCCTATTGCCTGATGACCAAATTCATTTCTATGACTATATTTATGTGTGGTCGCACGCAATTTACTGTGAAACCAACCGATTACTGCTAAGCGTTGCTTCTTCTCTTTTCGTTGCGTCAGCCAATCTGAATGTTCAATTGTATTATAACAATTTATAAGTGACATTGATGTTATTTGACTTGAAATAAGAAATAAACTATCAAAAAATAAGTAACTTCCTGCAAAACTTACTTTTTCTGCAAATCAACTAACAATTCCTTCTGTGATTCATCATCATTCGCTTCCCCATTCGGTCGCTCCTTATTCAGTTTCGCATATTCTTCAATTAGCAGGCTGCAATTAACACATTATTTGATCTTCTAAAGCAATTTTTTAAAATACGACACTACAATACGATAGACCGGAAGACTAACTCATTGGCGCGCTTCATCTTCTCTTCCCTCTTTCTCGATTCCTCCAATCGCGTTGTGAGATCAATCAACCTGAATGAATGAAATATTTCAAGATGAAGTGATGTTCATGTTAACTTTAACACTAAACTCGGCGTTTTTGCGAGTTCAACAGCTCAGGAGACACTCATCGTAAACTACTCCTCCACAAGATCATTGCTGGCCTTCCGATCTCCGCCCCTCCCCCTTACCCCCGCCCCCAGACAGATCGGACATGCCCCGTCTGGACGGTCTAGACGTGAGATCGGAAGCAGTAAACCTCCAGGTATATATACCCATCCCCACGGGCAGTCCTCATTCGACTCCGTCGACTCTCTCCTCCGCTCTCTTCTCCTACTGCCATGGATTCCTACTACGTTCAGGAACAGTACCCCCAACAGTACGTCGACCCTGCAGCCTTCAACTATGGTAAGTCAAGCCTTCATTATTCGTACCATATCCACAAAACCCCGCATGGAACGCCATGCACATCAGAGCTCTCATCCTGACCTCTTGATAAATGTGATCGAATCACACCATCTAAACTAGGCAACATCATGTTATGAATTCCCTCCTTCCAGACCCGGCCCAGTACCCGTGGTACGACTCGGCCATGCCTCTTCCCGGCGCTCAACAGTACAACGCCTTCGTCGATCAATCGCACGTGCTGCAGCCGTTGACCAACATGCAGCCACTGCAGCCCATGCAGCAGCCGACTGATGGATACTACCAGTTCTCGTTCAAGGTATCGAGGCGCTTTCATTGAAATTTACCAACATCCATTGAACTAGTGTTCAAAACACGGGTAATTGTCTCTTCATTTGACACACTCTATCTGACCGGTGAGAGAGTATGTGAAATGAACGGCGACCCAATTTGAAACTATACATAGAACCTGCAGTAATCTATCGTATTCTAGAACGAGCTGGACACTCCTCCCGCATCGATCGACTTCCAAGTGCCCTACGAGCTATCGTACAAGGTGAGATGATGCAAATATTCGGATGATCGATTAGCTTTCGTAGTTTGACATACTCTAACCGTTCTGTGTTTCAGCACGAGCCCATCACTCCTCCCGTCTCCGACTACCCCGACTTCCCCGCATTCGAGAACCCTGAGAATGCTGAGAATGAACAGCCGGAGCTCGAAGTGAAGGCAGCCATTCCTCAGGCTGTGCGAGGCAGGAAGAGAAAGGCCGAAGGATCGGACTCTCGAGTTGTGAAGAAGAAGGTTAGAATTGACCTCTTTCTCACCAATTTCTAATCTTTGATCTTTCAGTCCACCCTTATCAACCCCGTCGATATCGCCACCGCCCCTGTAGTCGTCGAACCTCAGGAGCCCTCGAAACCCTTCTGCAAGGTCAGTTGAGCCTGGTCGCTACCGTAATCCTACCGTAACCCTACCATAACCCTCCTATTTCCAGGTGGGAGGCCGTCTCTGCCTGATTGGTGCACTCAAGAACTACGATGTGTGCACGGACGAAATCAAGAGACGCGCCAGTCTTCCCGAAGGATTGGTCAAGAGCCATATCGGCCCTCTGCTCAAGAGGTACCGTACTCAATACCGTAACCGTAACTAATCAATCGATAATTGCAGAGGCAAGGTCAAGGGCACTGGCGATGAGCTGGTCAAACTGCTAGAGGAACACGCAATCGAGATCAAAGAGGCCACCGTTAACCGCAAGCAGTACCCGATGAGCACTCTCACCGCGATGCTCGAAGGTACGGTAACCACCTAGATTACAGTAGATTACTGTACCAATCAATATGTACCGTAACCCGTCCATTCCAGGCGAGGAATCGCCAACTGAACTGGCTACGGCTGCGGCTGAGGCGAATGCCGCGAAGTGAGTGCTGTATCTATGAGCTACCGTAACCTACAGTAGCCTCTCTAACTATCTCTCTTCCAGGCAAGCGATGGAGTCCTTCATCTCCGTGCTCAACCAGTGGACTGCTGGTGGTTGGGAGGCAGGCAAGGCTACTATTCTCTCTTCGCCCATGCACGTGTTTGCAAAGGCAACGCACGCGCTCGGAGTGGAGGAATGCCTACTGGTGAGGATATTTTTCAATGTAAAAATCAACTAAATTCCGAAAATCGAATTACGAAATGGTTTAATTTCAGATGGCCTCGCTCTACCAGCGATTCCTGCACGTTCTCGAGAAGGAACTGCACGCATACATTCGGAAAATAGTTTCTGCCGGCTACGGTCATGCCAATCAGGTACGGTAATTGATTACGGTATCCAGTCCGGACTACGGTACTAATCAATACGCTTCCAGTTCCCTGCGGGAGTCGAGCCCCCACAGATACCGAGCGGTCATCTACACAAACCGGACCTTGCCGAACAAGCGAATGCGTCCAGCTCGTTCACTGAGGTACCGTAACCTCGTCCTACCGTATCTAACTGTTCTATTCCGCAGATCTCCGGTCGTCTCACCCTACAGAACAAGAAATACAATGTGACTGTGGCTGAAGTGATGCGAAGAGTCAGAGCTCCGGAATGCTTCAACCTGTCGATTCTGGGAAGCATGTTGAAGAAGTGAGTACCGTAACCTTACCGTAACTTTGAGCTACAGTACCCTATTATACCCTGTAAACAATCAATAATTGCAGGGGCAAGACCAAGGACAATTGCAACCAGTTGAAGGACGAACTCAAAGAGTACAACATCAACCTCGATAGTGGCAGAAGGAAGAGCGCCAAGAACACGACGTTCACGTCACTTACTGAGGGTCAGTTACCGTACTCCTACCGTATTCTACCGTAACTTTGACTACCGTAACCACTTTCATCAATCGATATGTTCCAGGTGAAGCACTCGACCTCGCCAAAGACATGGTAACCGAGGTGGAACGATCATTCCCGGCGGGAGCGCTGGCCACACAAATCGTCGGGCAAGCCGACACTTCAACTGTTGAGGCCATCCAGAGCAGCGCCAATGGATTCGGCTGTGCCAGGTACCGCAATCTTACCGTAGTCTCGATAATACCGTACCCTTTTCCAGCCGAATCGCCATGTCTTTTCGAGCGGTGGTTATCTCCCTTCGACTGCCCGTTGCTGAGAGAATCCCTCACAAGATCAGTCCCAACGCTCATGTGATGTTCAACTACTGCAATCTAACGCATGGATATGGACCTGATGCTGTAAGTTCTTTATGGATCGTACCAAACATTTGCAGATATTCGAAAGAGCATCTCGCTAAATAGTAAAACAGGCGCAATAAGTAACTTTTCTCGTTGCAGATTGCCTCATGGATGTCCATTTTCGATAATCTGTTCAAGAGAACGATGGAAGCGTTTCCCCGATGCTAGAGTCCACCCCTTCCCCTATTTCCCCCTTTATTTTATTTTAATTCAACTAGCTTATTCCTCAACTCTATTAACTATTCTAGGTTTTCTATTGTTAGTATTTTTTTCCAATAGTCAATGCGATTCCTGTGTGATTTTTGTTTGTTATTTCCGTATTTATTGTTCTACAGCCATGATACCGAGTGAACGTTCTTAGTTATTCTCTCACCCACCTTCTGGTATGTAAATAGGTTCAAATCCTGTGTTGATAAAATTGTTGTAGACTCAACCAAACTACTGGAGCGCACCAACAAGTAATTTGACGGGACTAAGATTTGCATAATTTGCATAAGTTTCATAGTGGTTATGCAACATTTCGCTCCGGTTTCGCATGAAACTCAACCAAACAACTTCGCTCAAGAAACTTTCGGTTCTTCGGTTGCTTCGTTCTATCTACGCAGAGTTTTGTAGTTCTGAAAACTCTAATAACTCGAAAATATGGACCTCTGCTGCAGATCATCGTTCGAATCTTCCATCCTTCCACTCTCAACAGTTTCTTCTTCTTCCTCATTCTCTTTCCTCGTCTCAATGAGATGTTGTTGGTCGAGAGCTGGCTTGTCCATTTCTCCCTGTAAATGAAATGTGTTTCACTAAACAATAAAGTTATAACTTGTTTAATCTGAGATGTGCAAAATATTTCTCGATCTCTCATTTTACACACGCTATGGCGCTTTGAAAGAGCCTAATAGTTTCGAGCAAAGTAATCTAAAAAGGGACAACCATTGAACAATACCTCTGCAGTTCCTCTCACCATCTTCTCAGGCGGTTGGCCATTGGCATCGTTGTTTGAGCTCACGCATCTCTGCAAGTGTGAATTTTCAATTTTTAGTTATATACTTGGTAGAATGGAAGATATGGTGCATGACAACAACAGAAAAGAAGAAAGAGTATACCTTTGAGCATTTATTACTCTCAGCCTCATCCATTATTTGCTGAGTCGAAGCACTAATCCAACTACTGAAAACAGGCAATTGTAAGATAATAACATTGTTATAATCTTATGTTGACACGGTATCGACAGTAGTCTATGAAGAGTACAGCAATGTAAAGGAAGAGAAATCAGATAGTTGGAATACTAGTCAATTTGGAAGCCTTTGGCGCGTATTTGAGAAGATTTGGAGGAAAACGCATTGGAGAAAAGATGAATCACCCTATCCAAAACAAATATCAGCTGTACTACTTCAAATAATTATCACGGGCCTATTTTCAATCGTTGTTTGAACTTGAAAGCAAGATCAAATATAAAAATTCCCGAGAAAAGATTCGAAAAAACCAACGTGAGGCACTTTACTGGACAAAACTTGACATTCTTTCATTTAGAGATGATCTACGTTGTGGGGCAAGTACTCGAGGAGCATAAATAAGCAATAATGAAGTAAATATGGACAACGCTTGAAACGCGAAAGCTTTTGAAAACCAAACTTTGGCTTGACACGTTCACTGTGAGTTGACGCGTTTGCAGAGAGGAGGGAAGAAGGGAGCGCGACGAGAGGGAATTTCTCTCTCTCTCTCTCTCTTGCTCATATCACAGATGTCACTCTTCCATCGCGTTCGATCTTATCTATCGAATGAACGAATGAATGAATGAATGAATGAATGATATTTATTTCCAATTCTTATAATGATGATATTTTGAGTAAGATGTCTTACAAGACATGAAAAAATGAGGAGAATGATTGCCTCTCATTCTCCAGAGAAGATGGGAGCCACTTTCTTTTAGAGCAGTCGTTCGGCACATCATTTTAATCGCTTTTCCACTCCTCACTTTTGAACGAGATTCTGAGATTTCAATAGTCTGCCCATCATATTGATGATGGAGAGAAAATGTCTCCATGCGCATTTTCGAATGCAACCCATAGTTGGGTTCAAAGTCGGTAGTTTATCTTTTTGAGATCGAAGAGTCAGTGCACAGCGTATTGAATTCCATAATTATTCATCAGAGATCTTGTTGCTGATGAGAATGGATCGACAATTGTCCGGTTCTTCTCTCACTTTGACAAGAGTCCGTTTGTACTTGTACCCACGATATCCGTAATCACAAGGAATGTAGCCCAATATGAGCTGAATTAGAAAGTAATAACTGATCGAGATGAGGCCAAGGTTCTCTCACTTTGTCACTTCCATAGGTTTCTCTAATCGCTCTGTTTTCTTCACTGTCTTTCGTTAGCTCAGCGAGCACGAGATACAAATCTTTCCAGACTTCATCGTGAAAAAGTGCATGTAGACACTGATAGTTCTCGTTTGCCGAAATCAACTGAAAGATAGCGATTGATGATTGATATTTTCTCCAGAATCTCAGGTTTGTGAAAATGAATGAGAATAGTGATGCAAACCTCAATCGCATCCATAATTGCGTTCACTGACACATTGCGGACCGGGAGACTATCGAGTGATTCAAAGGAAAAGCCTTTCTTCATTAACTGGAGCATCCTAGCATCATCGATTCCCGAACACTCCTGATATCGATTGGTTTATCCAGATCATTATCGATCGGATCACCTTCGTGAGTACAGTAGTAGAATCCGGCAACTTCATCAAAAAATCGAAATGGATAGTGTCTAGTCTCCTTATCGTAATGGCTAGTTCCGTACAAGGATGATCATTGATTAGTTGAAATACTCTGTAATTAACTGTCTCACTCAATCTTTTCTCAATTTTTTTCAGATCTTTTTGTATCTGTGCCTGAAACGTTTCTGACCAATGTTGGTTTGAGACCTCAATGGCGTGCATACCTATCCATCGTTGATCGATCGATGTTCCCTGGCAGATCTTCGAGAAAATAGGCCATGCCAGTAAACTTCAACCTGTTCATCAGAATATCCAAGGCGTCAAGAGAATCGGGGCATCTGCAAATCTGAAATAAACGCTTTGAATCCTCCTAAATCAATGATAACTCTCCAAGCAAAGGGTTCTGGATGAAACGATGCGCTTGAAGAAAGGATAAAATTCATCTAACTGCTGATCGATGCATTGATCAGCATCGAAATCCATCCAAGTATCTCGTGCAAAGCTGGCCTCCAGATGACCGTCATCCTGAAAATATAGGCCAACACGTATTGCTACAACTTTCCGGCGAATTCAAAACGAGACAAACTGACTGCATATACTGTGAATGGCGAGCCCGTCTCGATGAATAGATCACTCTCTGGCACAATTGAAGCGAGAGCCTTGCAGGTAAGTCGCACACTCTTTCTATCTGGGAGACCCTGGAACTTCACGATCTGAACTAACATCTCATCGGGAAGTCCGAGTAGGTTTCCCTGGAAAAGAGGCATGTAATCACAAATCGGGAAAAAATGAACCTTGGGGGTATCAACAAGAGCGTTATCCTGAATGGGTAACTGCGATGAAAACCAAGCACCCATTTGAGCAGCCTGAAAGGATGATAATATCATTGAAGCAATACAAACAGAATGCATTCATTACACAGATGCTAAATCATAGCGAATTGCGTGAGAATAGAAGATGCAAAAGAAATGAATGGAGAGAATGAAGCAAGATATGTGAAATGCCAGTGAAATGGTGAAAATAGTGAAATGCCGGGTACCGGAGATCAGAGTCGGCCAGAGAACGTGCAAGATTGTTGGAATCGTAAAGAGGAGAGAGGGAAGGAGAGAAAGGAATATGATCGTCAGAGAACGCATGCAGTCAGTGAGAGACTGTTGGAAGAGAGACAAGGAACTGTGAGTCATCCCTGAAAATTTCGGAAATAGTCAAGAGGAACGGAAGAAGAACAGTGTGCAATCGAGGTTGGTACAACGGGGAAATATGATGACTACTAGATGCGAAGGAATGTGGGCCTAACATCGTGAACAATTCCAAAGCCATGCGAATCATTTTTACGAATTTGCTTAAAGGCAAGTGGTCCTTGCTCATTTTCCCAGTTTCATGCGCTCTGTGCAATAATAGGCGGCTGAGAGCTGGAGACGAGCATTTTCGCGCGCCGTAACCACTGTTCATACAGCGGAGCGAGGGATCACAAAGTTCAAATAGACAAGGATTGAAGAATCAAGCACAAACGCTGCTATTTCTGTTCAGCATCTAGCAATACAGCATTCATTCGAACAAAATAAAAAAAAGTCGAATTAATTCAAACATTATACAGCGGGGCCTCGTCGATCGAAAGTGCTTACATACTGGAGGGCTGGCCCGCGCTGTGAGACCTGGCACGAAAAGACGACTAGCAAGGGAGGGAAGAAACGACTGAGTGGATTAGAGTGCGTTCTCTCTTTCTCTGGCCCAGATGCGAAGTGGTTTAATGCTCTTCCAAGAGAATGGCGCGCTTTGCCACTCTCTTTACGAGAGTCAAGACAGCTGGGCGAGAGAGTGTTCGAAATGACGAGAGCATTATCTCCAGTTGCTCTTCCTAGTGGACGGAGAGTGAATAGAAGCACTCTTCATTCGGAAGGGAACCCATTCAAGTTGAAAGTCTTTATCAAGTAGCTCTTGAATGCGATCTTGCCAAACAAGAAAGAGAGAAAGACAGGTTGTAACCACACAGAGATTGCCAACTGTATGTTATTCATAAACACTGAACAAACAGTAAATGTAATATGCAACGGAAATCTGCTGTTTCTAGGATCAGATTGATAAAATGAAGTACACAATACTCGATGAACATTACGAAAACGATGAACAAACGTTGAAAAATCAGTTTTCTCCACTTAAGTATCTCCACTTTCATCTTTCTTGGCCTTTGACAGTTCGATGTACTTATCGAACAGAATATCCTTCATCTTTTCAGAAAGAAGACTGTATTCATTCGACTTTCTCAAGTCTTCGAGAATGTCACACGAAGTGTACTGGTCGAGACATTGACCCTGTGATTGAAAAAGTTTAGATATCTCTTTTTTGCTTCGTCCATTTTATAAGCAATCGCTTCTATTGTTTTATTCATGAGTTATCACGAATGGAAGATTATTGGAAACTCACCATGAGAGTGTGAAGTCTGTACTGGTCGGAAAGCCGAAGTTTATGATTCAGATCCATGTCCTCTTCTCCCAGAAGATAAGTTTCTGCATCATCGATTACAATCTGATGAGTTTTTCGATTTTGTCGCTAGAGTACTGCTCATTTCACATACTTTCATGTCGAATTTATCTGCTAGCTTGAGTACAAATTCGACAGAATCCTCTAAAAATATTTATTTCTGCAAAATCATTTGACTATTCAAACTAACCGTCACATTTCTTTCCCGTACGGTAAAGAATTTCTAGAAGAGTCTCAAATTCCTGAGCAGAGAATTTAGCAGAGAAGAAGTTGTCAAATTATGAATTTTGAAAAAAAAACATACATAGGCAGACGTTTCCGGTAGAGGGATATTCTTCTGCTTAGATTCCTTGAATTCACGGAAGAACAGTCCTTTGAAAAACGATGAATGGATTGCAAGCAACTGCAATTTTTTCATATCTCTTGCATCTACGATTAAGAATCTGGATAGGAATCGCAGAGCAAAGGCCTATCATTGATGATTTAATCACAACCCGCTAATGCATACCTGCTTGCTTACGTGAAATTTTTTCTTTTCTACTACAAGAATTACATCAGATAATTCGGATGGAGCGAAAAAGTCAACCTTGTCCCTTGATCGGAATCTGCAATCACTTCTTTGAAATTTTGAAAAGGAATTAAAAAGCAAACCTGTCTCCTGAACCGCTTTTGATATTGATACGAGTCTCGACAACTATCGAATTGTCTTTGAGGAACCCCTACAATGTTGAAATAAGCTAAAACCCGTTGAGCACTCAAGAAACCTCGGAAATATCCAATACTTCTGACGCCAGGCAAAAAGTCGGAAATCCCTCACCAACATACGACGAGAACCTTTTGTCAAAGCTCTGGAATGTAACATGGTTGCATTTTAATAGCTTTTTAACTAAAATTTCTCATTAAAATGTAATGGACAAAACAGTGAACAAACAATTACGATCTCTCAATGTTTCACACACTCTACCTTTCTCTGATCAACAGAAAATCATTATGAAATGAGTGATAAGAAACCTATGTGATTTAAAATAAACCATTATGATCGATTCCGCGGCGTCTCCTTGATTCACCAGGGTAAGCGCAATGGATGCATCACAGAACCACACGTTTGATTCATCAGACTTTTCGCAATACACGTTAAGTCTGAGGTAATAAGCATCATCATCCGAATTAAATGAATTTTTTCCTATGACAACATTCAATATCCTGAGAGAGAAAGAGAGAGAACAATGAATAGATAATCAAAAGACGGCAGACCATGGAAATCCTCCAATTATCTTCTTGGAACTACTCAATTCTATCGGGTTAGCTAGCTGTTTCACTGCATTCTCGATACGGAATCGGATGATATTATCCTCGACATCTGAAAGCAAGAAATCATGGATAGTTTGGCGAGTTAGATAGTAAAAATTGACTTTTATCTTGCGATTAAGGGCGAGCGAGCAAATATATACATAGCTTAGAAAGGGACAAAAAATGTGCACATCTTTACGGTAATTACCGTAAAATTCAATAAATGTACACGTCTAGCAAAGCTATGGAGCCGGAATACTAATGATATCGATTCAACAGTTACAGAAAAAACTCACCTTCGCATTTCCTCTTGGCTGGAGGAGAATCAGTCATACTTTAGAGCTGTAATAGAGGAAAGATAGTCTATGTTTTCCGATAAGTAGGGAAGTTGCCACTAAATCCATTTTCTTTTGAATAATAGGCGATTGCGCTTTCATCGAGCTCTCAATTGAAAACTAGGCAAAATAACGCACAACGAGGACCGATGATGTAGAGTGTGTCTTTGAGCACCGAAGAATAACAACTATAAGGAAGTATTAACGATAAATGACTTAAGAAACCGAAAGGTTTTGAAAATCAAACTTTGCGCAATGGAGGTATTGACGTGTTCACTGTGAGTTGACGCGTTTGCAGATGGGATGGCAAGAGGGAGTGGAGCGAGAGAGAGAGTATCTCTCTTTCTCTAGCTATTATCATAGATGCCGATCTCCTTCGAATTTGATTTCACCGATCAAACGAAGTTAAATTTCCAATTGCTTTGATGATGGTGGCAACTTGAGACAGTTGCTTCTTTTCACAGCGTTCTATCCCGACAGACAAGGGTCAGGGTTGGCATAACGGAACTGCAAACTCTGGATTCTAAAGGAATTTCGAAACACTTCTCGATTCTCATTTTGCAACAAAAGGGATCAGGAGAATTGCGTTACGTTTCACAAATTTCTTAAATTTCGAGATCAATTTGCAGTTCGATCACGGTTTCGCGGGAAAATTCAAAAAGATAATCCCATTGTTCACCCTTGTCTGGAGAAAACAATGGGGGCCAGAACGCTGTGTTTTATTACATTCTGCATGGTTTGATTATTCTATACAGCCTGGAATTTCAGAACATTTATCGACTTGAGTAGTGCACAATACAAAAAAAAAACGAGTGATAGGTCAATTCGGCAACTTTTCGAAGTTTCAGTTAGAAAAAGATATATTTCCAGCAGTCTGAGGATCGGTCAATTCGATGTATCTATCAAAGAGGAGATCCTTCGTATCTTCAGAGAAATGCTTATACTGGGACGATTTCTTCAGTTCTCTCAGAACATCGCATGAATCGTATTTGGAGATGCACTGATGCTAAAAACAGAGAAGCTTGTAGGGGAACTACTCATTTTGCTCTGAACATTCAATTACAGATCTGAAATTTTAGACGGAGTAAGTCGTTTTTGAGACACGCATTACTCGAAAACTAGAACGGTTACCTTGAGAGTGGCGAGTCTGTACTTATCCGACCATAGAAGTTTCTGTGTTTGATCGGCTTCGAGATCACTTGCTCCCAGGAGGTAACTCTCCGCTTCGTCGATGACAATCTTAACGTTTAGATTATTTTGAGCTCAGTAAAAGTAAAGGAGTGCGGGATATCACGGGCAGTGGTAATTCAAGGCAAATTCAGATCTAAGAGCCTAATCTCTTCTTCAGATAAGCAACTGTAGGCAGTATTCATGACTTTACCTTCATATCGTATGCGTCAGCATGCTTGAGAATGTAATCCACGTTATCAGCTGGAAATAATTAAACGCATTTTCGAAATTATGCGAACTAACTTTTCAATTCTCTACATGTAGAGACCCCAAGCTACGCCCCCTCAGAGGGGATAGACAGCGACGCGCGAAATCTGGCGCGAGGTCCGACAACTCGAGTTCACAACCGATTTCAACAATCAAATGCGTTTTCGGTAGCTATCACCAGCCCGCATAACATATCTGTGGCGCATCATGATTGGTTTACTTTGAGATGGGAAAAATCGATAATTAAGGTGCAAAATGGGGGAATAGAGAGGTTTCCTTGTTCCGACAGCTCTGCGCCGCTCGTATTTGACTAATACGAATATTTCAGGAATTTTAGTATTTTTTTTTTGGATTTTTAGCATTTCGCCCCGAGCTGTCGCCAGAGCGCGGGGAGAGGGGAGCGAGAGGGCGGGGGAGGGAGAGAGACACACACGAGAGAGGCTCCGCCCCTTTTCTCTCTCTCCTCTCCCGTCCCTCTCGCTCAGTGCCTGCGCACGCGTGGTTTCAGAGGCGTAACTTTGCACAGAGACAAGATAATCACAAACGGTAAAAAGTATGATGTTACTGGGACCATGAGGGACTTATTGGACCCAGGTTTGGAACCAATGCAATAAATCGGCGATCTACGTTGGGGTCTCCATCTACATGGAAATATCTTACCGTCTATCTTCTTTCCCGTGCGATAGAGAACGAGGAGAAGAGTCTCAAATTCCTGAACGATGTTTCAAAATAACAGAACAACTAGGTTATGAAAGCGAACCTCAGCAGGCACGTCCTTCAGTGGAATTTTCATCTGTGTGGCCTCTTTGAAATTACGGAAGAAGAGTCCATTGAAGTACGATGATTGGATAGCGAGCCACTGAAATTACATTGAAACATTAAACGGACCGTTTTTGTGAACATTGCTATCAATTTTGCGTACCTGCTTGCTAACGTGAAATTCCTTATCCTCGACCACAAGGATGGTATCAGACAGCTCCGAAGGAGAGGAGAAATCAACCTCGACTTTAGGGCGAAATCTTAACATGCGATCAGTTTCGTTTTTTTAAACATTAGTTTCGTTCTAGAACAAAAATCTAACTTGTCTCCGGTTGAGCTGTGAACGGTGATTCGAACCTCGACGATGATTGCATTGTCCTTGATGAATCCCTGGAATTTGAGATTGCTCCGCACCTTTCTTCTATTGAGAACAACCTTTACCATAGGAATCAGGAGAGAATGTATGAAAAACAGCCCCATCCGGAACTAGATTTTTCAAACCCAATTGAAATCGACCACACTATGGTGGATACATACCCAGGCGACAAGGTTTCGACGCATCCGGTCCATCTGTCCCACAGCCGTGTTTTAGGGAATTTCCGGTTCTGGACCCGGCTACAGTGCTTCTCAGCTCCCAGTTGAGCTAGAAACTTGTTCTTTGGCTTAAAATACGCGCAAAAATATGGTAAACAACAATCTTTTTAAAAATCGAAATTTCGATTTTTTGGCGAAAAGTTGTGCTCGAAAAACTAACTTTCCTCACTGTTTTCAAATTTTCTCACTGTCATGCGGGCCGAACGCAGAACTTTTTATTGCAGAATATGAAAGAACGATTGCATGAGTGTATAAGAAAAATAAAATATTGAAATTCGAAGGGGGTTTAAACCCTCTTTTTTTGGCTC
>LS502593.1:700243-718655 GCA_900490845.1 Pristionchus japonicus | reverse complement strand
GAGCCAAAAAAAGAGGGTTTAAACCCCCTTCGAATTTCAATATTTTATTTTTCTTATACACTCATGCAATCGTTCTTTCATATTCTGCAATAAAAAGTTCTGCGTTCGGCCCGCATGACAGTGAGAAAATTTGAAAACAGTGAGGAAAGTTAGTTTTTCGAGCACAACTTTTCGCCAAAAAATCGAAATTTCGATTTTTTAAAAGATTGTTGTTTGGCATGTTTTTGCGCGTATTTTAAGCCAAAGAACAAGTCTCTAGCTCAACTGGGAGCTGAGAAGCACTGTAGCCGGGTCCTAAACCGGAAATTCCCTAAAACACGGCTGTGGGACAGATGGACCGTATAGTTCGAATCCTTGTCGCCTGGGTATGTATCCACCATAGTATGGTCGATTTCAATTGGGTTTGAAAAATCTAGTTCCTGGGTTCATACATTCTCTCCTGATTCTTGTGTTACATGCACACACTATAACCCTCTTTGAAAAATGCGAAAGAAAACGATATTAAACCGACGCAAACCTTTTCCGGCTCGACTAGTTTATCGATTGTGAGAAGGTCACGCGATCCATATGATGTGATTATCGAAGAGGATTCGAATTTATACTTGTAGGCCTGCAACGAGATATGGATGGTGTTTGTTCCTAAGACTTGGCGTATATGGAAGCACTCCAATCACATTCACCTCTCTAATGGACTTCGCAGCGTTTGCTTGATTATTCACAATAAACTCGATTGAGGTGTCAGCTAACCATACGTTCGACTCTTGAGACATCTCGCAGACAAGGTACATCTGAAAACTAATTATTATTGGTATTTTTGAGAGGAAACTCGTAAAAGGATGATTTTGCGACTCTTATCACAACATTAATTGGCGAAGGATGACGAATGGTAGGGATCAAGTGAAAGAATTACCGATAGATAATCATCCTCATCATCCTCATCATCATGGTTGTACGAATGCCGCACTTTTAGTTTCCTGAAAATGAAACTTTGAAGCGCATCAATTCCATATTTTGCGCTTTTCTTCTTTGAACAACCAATATTTTATGACGAAAAATTTATGATAATTCGACTGCAAACCGACCAGGGGAACCCGCTGATGGTCTTGGGATCACTGAACAATTCCAGATTCTGCATTCGCAGCTGATCCAGTGGATTCTCGATGCGAAGTTGGATGAGATTGCTGTCGGCGCCTGAAAGCTGATATCACGCCTCTCATCTAAGAATCGACGTAGGATTCATCAATTCTCAGGATTCAGGATAGATTCAGGTTGAGTCTTATAAGATAGGCGTCATCTGTTGAGAAGAATAATTACTTATCCATAGCCTCATCATCCCGTTTGTGCAATATTGAAACGCAAGCTTATGCGTTATTGCGTGATGCGACGGAGTTACGACAATTGAATGTTCTCTCACCTTCATACTTCTTCTTTGGAGGAGGAGATTCGGCCATTGTGTGCAGAGACAGTCGTTGACCTGAAGAGCTAGGAAAGTTGGAAAACGATGCTGCGACGTGCAATCTTAATGATGAGGAAGCAAATGCTCAAAACATGAAAGGATGTTGGAGAGACGAGAGTTTTCTAACGTTGATTCGTCTATAATTAAGCTGCAACTTGATCCAATGCTCAGGAAAAGGGTTTAGAGCAGCATAAGTCAGAAATAATGGTTCAGTAAATTCAAATAAATCTGGAATAAACACAAAACGTCTAAAAAACACCGAAAAACGAAAACAAACGAAAATAAGCGTGTTAGCGCGACTGGTGTGAGTTTGCGCGTCTCAAGAAATGCGTGAAGATGATAGAATCTCTAGTGTGTTAGTGAAGCCAGCTCGTTTGTGCTTTTTACATTGAGTCGACAAGAAAGTGACAGGTTCTCTGGATTTCAGATGTGCGCTTAATCCTCAGTCGTAGAATCCGAGGGCAATACTGTTGCTTCTCCAT
Source organism: Pristionchus japonicus (assembly GCA_900490845.1). NCBI lineage: Eukaryota > Metazoa > Nematoda > Chromadorea > Rhabditida > Neodiplogasteridae > Pristionchus > Pristionchus japonicus. Next base: position 716,717 of record LS502593.1, on the reverse strand, counting down.
CACTTGGAGCAAGTGCAGAAACAGCAATGACTGTGTGTAGATTCTCGAAATCTACATCCCTTATCCTCAATCACCTAGGTTGTTTCGCTTGTTTGAAGGCCAGAGATCTAACTCAGGTGTGGTTACTGCCAAATGTGCAAAATTGCATAGCAGATCGTGGGAAAAGGAGTGACTAGTCCAATTAGTCGGAGTTGGAAAAAGAAAAGGTATAATTTCCTCTGTTTCGACCACGCACTTTGAGTAGAAAAAAGTTTCGACTCACTTGTTGACCAGAATTCAATCAGGAAGTAGATATGGATGCGGCTTTGGCTATTTTCGACAATGTTCAAACCATTGTCATTGTTATCACCCTTGCCTTCACTATTCCACTAGCGTCATTCGTCTATTTCAAACTGCTCTTTACTTCACCATTCGCCGAGAACTATGCTTTCAAACTCATCGTTGTGAATGGAACATCGGTAAGTCTAGATGTGCATTTTCTAGAATATCGTACATGATGGAGAAATCGGAACAGATACCGTACTCGACCGAACAAAAGCTACTATTTGAGTACTTTGCGAATACACACTTTCACGCCGTTTGCTTGTGTTCATAATTTTTTTCATAGTCGATTTGTCGGAAACCACCCGGATTGTCTCGTGGAAATATTCCTCTAAATCGATAAATTTAAACGTGCGCTAAATGGTGCGAATACGGTAGTCGGCGTGTGCTCGTGAACATTACAATTTAAACGCCTTTCAAGTCGAGGCAAATTGTAATGATCACGAGTACACGCTGACTATCGTATTGGCACCATTTAGCGCACGTTTAAATTCATCGATTTAGAGGAATATTTCCACGAGACAATCCGGGTGGTTTCCGACAAATCGACTATGAAAAAAATTATGAACACAAGCAAACGGCGTGAAAGTGTGTATTCGCAAAGTACTCAAATAGTAGCTTTTGTTCGGTTGAGTGCGGTATCCGTTCCGATTTCTCCATCATGTACGATAATTGAACTCACAGGGGATATTGAGCGCCCTGGTATTTCTTGTTTTCCCTCAGCTGACTTCATTCTCTTTTATGTTTGGCTTTTTCAAGATGATTGAGAAGAATGGCCTCACGACGCCCTTGGGTGCTTTTGTCTTCCATTGTCTCGAAATCATCATAATTTCAGCCCTCATTCAAACCTTTCTATTGGATTTTAGCCTAAATTCCGCGCTGTTCGTTGCATTGAATAGGTTGATAACACTGGTATTCGATCGTTTCAGTGGAGTACGTTTTCGACCAACTCCGAAATCAATGATACTATTAATGGTAATTTTCAGAACGATTCGCTATTTTTCGCAATTTCAACGGCATCCTCTTTTGCTCTTTCACTCCCAAACATTATCGACTTTTCTTTTTTCAAGACAGTTTCTTTTGTTGAATATACCTCCGGCGATTATTTATTGGTGTACCCTTCTGTTAAATCCACAAATAAGGTGACTTGAAGTTGTATTTGTAGAGTTTCAAATGAATCTTCAGATCCTTCAAGCAGTTTCAAGCAAACTTCCTGCTGTAATAAGCGTCGTCACTCTTCTTGTAAACATGTATTTAGTAGTTTCCATTTTCCGAATGAATCAATACAAATCGGATGCCAAGTACTACTAACGATTTTCGCTGTTTTCGAAAATACATTATTCAGAGTCCAAGCAGAGCGGGGATTGATCATATCTACTGTGTCTGCTTATCTTTTCTACATGCTTTATTTCATCAATAATGCGAGTAAGTTTCAGTATTTTCATGAAAAGGTTCAATTTCAGGCGTTCGCAACGTACTTGAACTTCTGGTTCAGTGGGAATGCTCAGTTCTTCTTTCTGGGCTTCGCCGGCATGACACCTTTCTGGTAACTACGGCTGAAAAGTATGGCTAATAAAAAAAAAGAAATTTTCAGGTGCCTAATCATCTTTGCTCCATCCGTTCGGCGCTCTGTCCTTTCAGTCAATGGGAAGAACAGGAACCTTCGAACTATAGTTCAGAGCGTGACCATGCAATGATTTGGTTTTCTCAGTCTCTATGCTTTCCCAGCGTTTCACGCTTTTGTTTTTGCCCTTCTAAAGATTTTAAAGCAGACGCCGTGATGAAAATTCCTTGCTACTTTGATCAAACAAGATGTCACTACAAATTTCTACACTGGTCGATTTCGGTTATGGAGCAATTTTTTACCCAACATCCAAGACTACAAATGAGGTGGAAATCTTAAGATTTCCCCGATTTTGAGTCTATTTCGTTCTTTATTCCAAACGATTTTTCTCAGATTTTTCGAATCATGTCCAACTTCATTGCGGTTACAGTTAGCGTTATCACTTTCGTCGTGAATTTGATATTAGCAGTTATAATAGCAAGAGAAGGAAGAAGAAAATCGGATATCAGAAAGAATGTGCTTTCAATTTGCCTGGCCATAAATGGTCGCTTCAGAACCAATGCCGAGAGAGGGTTGATAATTACGAGTATTACATCATTCGTTTTCTACGCGTTTTTCTTCATTAACAGGGTTTGTATTTCAAGAATAGACTTCGAAACGAAATCCATTTGTAGCTCCTCTCTCGTTACCAGAAGATTCCATTCTGTGATTACGCACAATTCCTCTTTCTCGGAGTTGCCGGCTTGACTCCGATCTGGTAAACGTTTCCTTATTCAATATCCCAAGTCGCTGAATAACCATGGTTCTTTGAAATTGTTGTGACTTGCCTAGCAGATGTATCGTGCCGGACTTCGTGTGGCTTGAACAGCCAAATAACTTTACCTTTTTACTTTTGAGCCTCAAAATCAATATCTCTAATTTCAGGTGTCTCATAATCTTCGCTCCTTCGATCCGTCGGTCGATGTTTTCATTCGGCACAACGGCATTCAATGTTCGTACTAGAGTTGGTGAAATCGGGCTATCTTGGCCCACGGGAACCCGACATGAAAGTGATGCCTAAGTGACCCGATCGGGCTAAGAAAGTCGGGCGAGCAACCCGACATCGAGAGTGAAAAAGTCGGGAACGTTGTCGGGTTTCGGGTGGCCCGAGACCCGACTTGGCCCGACATGGCCCGACTTTGGCCCGACTTTCCTCGCATTGAATTCAATTGAGAAGTGACTTTGCGGTTCACAAGAGAGCGTAATCAGTGTCGCTTTCAGAATGAGTTGGTGGCCTAGTGGTTACATTTTGGATGTTGCAATCATCAGACGCTGGTTCAATTCCCCTTTTCGCCTTTTTTTTGCTTCATTTTTCGTTATTTTCTCAATTCATCGCTCTTTTATCGAAGAAAAATTAGGCAAAAGAATAGTAGCAAAAGAGGGAATTGAACCAGCGTCTGTTGATTGTAACATCCAAAATGTAACCACTAGGACACCAACTCATTCTGAAAGCGATCACGATAACGGTCTCTTGCGAACAGCAAAGTCACTCCTCCACTGAATTCAATGCGAGAAAAGTCGGGCCAAAGTCGGGCCATGTCGGGCCAAGTCGGGTCTCGGGCCGCCCGAAACCCGACAACGTTCCCGACTTTTTCACTCTCGATGTCGGGTTGCTCGCCCGACTTTTCGGCTTTATCGGGCCACCCGACTGTTTCTGCCCGAGTCGGGATTTGATGTCGGGAACCCGACTGGCCCGACCCGATTTGACCAACCCTAGTTCGTACGGTTGCTCAAAGTACAACCGGATCTTCCCGATAACTCAGAGCCGCTGATTTGACACTTTTATTCGTAGTAGTTCGACATTTGTGCAATGTTTTGCCTGATAATAAATGTAATGGGTCTCGCAGTTCTGTTGCCATGAGTAAGGACTAACTCGTACAGCGTATTTTCAAGCGTACAGAGTACAGCATTCAAGCGTGTGTTGTTCTCTTCACAGTCACAGTTGGCGAACATTAACGACATAAAGCTCACTGTTCAGCACCAACTATGTAGATGCCAATTTCAGGGAATTTACGTGTAGGGGAGAAAAGAGAATTCATAATCCAGTTAGTCACGGTTGAAAAAGGGCAAGGGTGCAATTTTCGTCGCTACCCTCATGGAAAAACGAACTTGTTCAGTCCCTTCAGTCCGCAGAATCGAGCAAAACCTATTAGTGAACAATGGACACAGCTCTGGAGATATTCGATATAACTCAAACAATCGTCATAACAACATTGCTTGTTGTCACCGTCCCAATCGCAGCTTTTGTTTATTTCAAACTCTTGTTCACTCGACCATTCTCGACGAATTATACGTTCAAATTAATTGTTGTGAATGGTTTGACTGTATGTTTAGAAAACGAATATTTTTAGATAAAAACATATTTTTTAAGGGAATCCTAAACGCGTTGACCTATCTTATCTTTGTCCAATTGGTCACTTTCACATTTATTTATGAGTTCTACCATACAATTGAAAGGAGTGGTCTCTTCACGACTTTCAGTATGTCTTTAGTAACGTTTCCGCTAGTTTACGAACAATCGGCTCGGTTCAGATTTAAATACGAAAGAGGATTAGTAATTACGAGTGTATCCGCATATCTCTTCTACATGCTTTTCTTCATTAATCGGGTATTTTCCCATGATAATGAGATACAGAGACATATTTTCTTAGATATTGGCACAAACCCTCCATTCTCGAATCTTCGGAAACGCTCAATTTCTCTTTCTAGGAATCGCTGGAGTGACTCCTTTCTGGTAAGTGTAATTCTAGTAATTTGCAATGAAAGTGAACAGATCGTTCCAGGTGTCTCATACTCTTCGCTCCTTCCATTCGCCGATCTGTGTTCGCATTCAGATCTGCTAACACAAGCATTCGCACGATTGCTCAGAGCACTACTGTCTAATTACCTATTTCTGTTGTTTATGATAATTACGAACTGATTGTTTTCAGTCAAATAAAAAGTCCCAAAAGATGTTTCAATTGGAATCACTTTGGTAAGAGACCTGAACTGACTCCGAGCAAATACCAGGAAGATGGAAATAAGGTGGCGAAGATAATGGACAGTTCTTCGCATTTAGAAGTTGAAACAAAGTGAGCACAAGTTGGGCACATTCACAGATTCATCATTAAACAGTGAAACAAGTAATGATCAGAATACCTTTCAAGCTGAGGTTGTCGTTGCATCAGCATTTCTATAGGTGTAGAAAGCTATTACAATTTGCATGGCCATCACTACTCATTCGAAGGTTCATCCTTTATCCCTCATTTCGGCGTTCAGTGTCCCAATTCGACATAATTAGTCACTGGAGAAAGACGGCTATTTTATGAACGAATATGCAAACTTTAATGTATCATTAAAATGTAGATATATTGGCCATAAGAAAATATTTTAAAAAATATATTTCAGTTGTGATTCGAGAAGGTTAGTCATGTTTTTCTGACCGGCACATCTCAAAAAAGTTCCAGTAAGCAAACACTACCAGGTACCAATTGACAGAAATTGCGGTCTTAAGTCACAGAAAAAGGATGAAATTCCTATAATGGAACGGCAAGTCAGAGATGAATATGTTCTAATCTGCAATTACTGCAGCCTTTTTTCTTGGGTGGCGAAACTTCGCAACATTTCGGCTGAATAGTGAATGTCCGAATGTCATACGCAGCTGTTGATGTGTTCGATGTTGCTCAAACAGTATTCGGAACAATTCTACTGGTCATCACCATACCTCTGGCGTCCTATGTCTACTTCAAGCTACTCTTTGCTATTCCATTCTCCGATAATTACACTTTCAAGCTAATCGTTGTCAATGGGATTACCGTGAGATTCAATTATTATCCTTTCAGAGCTTATATTGGCAGGGTCTTCTGAACAGTCTGACCTATCTAATTTTCATCCAACTCACCTCCTATTTCTTTATGTACGATTTTTACAAGTTGATTGAGAGGAGAAAACTTGTAACGTTCATGTGTAAGCAAATTAACCTTTTCTTCAAATTGACTGAAACTTCGAATCAGCTCTAATGAATGCCTTCTTCGCTGGAATGAGTCTCAATTCAGCCCTGTTTGTTGCACTGAATAGAGTGAAAAGAATACTGTTCACGAGACTGAATGAGGTACTGCATCTTCCGCTGAAAATCAAAATCAACCTTTTCAGAACGATTCCGTATTTTTCTTGATTTCAATCATAATTTCTCTCCTTCTTTCACTTCCCGGAGTTCTCGACTTCTGTTTCTTCACGAGTGTTTCCTACTTAGAACGGAAAGATGTCTTCAGTGATGTCTTTATTCTCATCCCAGCAACCGATAGCATCAATGAAGTAAAGCTTTCGTCTCAAGCACATTCTCAAGGGCAGATTTAGATTATGCTTAACATCTCCAATGTTATTGCTGCTGCAATAAGTATCGCTACTTTCGTTGTCAATATCATATTAGCAATCATGATCATTAGAGAAGGACAATTTGCGTCGAATATTAGGACGTAGAGTACTAATTAGTTGTATTTGAAACAACAAATAATTATTCAGATTCAACGCTGAAAGAGGTCTAATAATCACGAGTGTGGTTTCCTATGTATTCTACATGCTGTACTTCATCAATAATGTGAGACTTCAGCAGAAGGGTTGGCAATTCGGCGGTCGGCGCCGAAATGTTTCCTCTCCCTCTTCTCTCCCTCTCTCATTACGGCATTTCCGCACCCCCTTCCTCCTCTCCTTCACTTCTATCGGCGAAGAATTGAAGTCGCCGGCCATGACTCAGCATGGTGAATCTGAGAACGTCTAATTATAGGTGCTCGCTCGATACTTTCGCGTGCATTTCAGTGCGAACGCCCAATTTCTGTTTCTGGGAATCGCGAGTGTGACTCCGTTTTGGTTAGAACTTACTCGTTTCCATTCTTGGCGCTCCCGCACTTCTCCGGACAATAGGGTGAACCGTGTTTCCGTAATTCACTAACTGGAAAAGGTTCTCGCAGTGCTGGGAGTAGTAGAAAATGCCCGGAGATGCGCAGGAATATCCCATTACTTGTTAAGCAATAATATTGTTGTTTGGGTGCCTCATCATCTTCGCTCCATCAATTCGTCGTTCCATGTTCATTTCTGCCCCTGAGATAAGTCGAACTACGGTTCAATCTCATAGTCGAATTACCTCCTAATAGATCAGTTTTACCCATCAGTGTATCCTAGTCGAGGAGTGATCGATGTTCGTTCATGATTCATTGTTCGCAACAACGGAGGAGAATGCCATCATTTTGCCCTTGATAAGAGCAATGACTACTCTGGAACTATTTTATCGTCAATTAATCCCTGTTTTTCTGCTAACTTTTGAATTGCATGCCAAGAATAAAGGTCAGTATCACTCCCTGAAAATGTGCCAAAAGTGTTAACAAAATTGCACGGTGTAAAAAGTAAATGCTAAGCCATGCGCCGTTGAAAATGCTGTAGGGTGCAATTACGTAAAAACTTGCTTACTTTTTAGCGTGGGGAAAAAAACTGGTTCCACCCACAGCACGCTTCAGTGATATCAGTTGAAAAAAATGTACAACGCCGATCAAATATTTGATATCTGTCAATCAATAGTGGTGTCGATTCTCCTAGTCATTACTGTTCCTCTGGCTTCATATGTATATTTCAAACTCATGTTTGCTCGTTCCTTCTCGGATAATTATACTTTCAAACTTATCGCAGTCAATGGAATAGTGGTATTTATCGATTCAGCTCAGTCAGTTTCCAAAATTTCTTGTCCAGGGTATTCTCTCCGTACTTATCTACCTCCTTTTTCTTCAACTCACTTCATACCACTTCATGTATGGATTCTACAAGTTTATCGAGCGAAATGATCTCATTTTGCCTTTGGGTGAGCTACACTGCGTTTTAGGCCAATTTTAAAGCTGGTTTTGCAGTTCTCAGCAGTACATTCTTTAATGGTATGAGCATCAACACCCACTTGTTCGTTGCACTGAATCGCATCAATCGAGTGGTGTTTCAGAAGATGAAGGGGGTAAACTAGCTTGGGATCTTCCCGACGTACCTGTTCATTTTCTAGAACGATTCCGTGTTCTTCTTTGCTTCAATGCTCCTGGCAACCGTTATATCTCTTCCGGGTGTTCTTGATTACGCGATCTTCACGACTTTGAGTTACAAAGAATGGATTTTCGACGGCGTGCCCATTTTGTACCCAAGCACGAAAAGCACCGATACGGTAGGCGCATTTCCTCTACCTCGAATTATATTTCGTTCCAGATCTTCCTAACAATTTCGAATGTCCTAGCTGCCGTTGTCAGTGTAATCACTCTGGTTGTCAACATGCTTTTAGCGTTGATGCTAGCTAGAGAAGGACAGTACAAATCAGAGATTAGGAAGTTAGCAACCATTTCGAACGACAAGTATTTCATTCTATTTATCAGGTTCAATGCCGAGAGGGGATTGATCTTTACAAGCATTGTCTCATACGTTTTCTACACGCTCTACCTCATCAATAGGGTGATTAAAATTTAGTAAATCGTATTACTGAAAGTCTAATTCCAGGTATTGGCTCAGATGTTTACCATACCATTCTGCGCAAATTCGCAATTTCTCTTTCTGGGTGTCGCAAGATTGTCCCCTGTTTGGTGAGATCCTAAACCTAATGATTTCGCTAAAACGTCTTCTAATTTCCTAACTATTTCATTCGCAGGTGCCTTCTAATCTTCGCCCCATCCATTCGCCGTTCAGTCTTCACATATTACAAGAGGAAAACGCTGACTCCAGTGCAGAGCACAATCATCAAACAGACTCTCAACATTTGGAAAATCTCTGTTCCGAACAAGATATCGGCATAACATATCCTCATTTATAGATTGTCGAGAACGAATAAAGTTAGTACATAAATCACACTCGCAAGTTGTTCACTTCCTGTTCATCTCAGCAAGATATGCTTCACTGGGAATGACACTTTGAGGAAGGTCTCGTTTCCACTGAAACACTCCATTTCGAAGCTCAGTGAGATGGTGATAGTTGGAGATGACAACAGTGGTGCAATCTTCGAGAAATGTGGGGCCTTCCCTCTCGGAGAGCCGCGTTCCGTTGTATTCGAGAGTTCGATTCGGCCCCGCCGTTGTCGTATCGCGAACGACATGAACCTAGAGTGAACATTTTAAAACGGAAGGTCTGAAACTACTTTACCTCATTAACCACTCTATCTTGAACATAGTTTAGCGAACTATCCAATCGAATCTCTAGCGAATTCAAGAATTCGACGAAAAGATTGATATTGATTTCAATAGTGAGAAACTGACGGCGTTTTGATTGAGCGATCATCTTAGAATTGTGTATCAAAGAACGATAAACCACCTTAATGCCAAAAACATGCAATTCATACCTGTAAAAGGCAAAGAATGGTGATTGGTTGTGCAATATTCGTCGGGACTTTTTGTATGGAATGACCCCGTCCAACCAACTCGAGCAAAAGAGAGTCGCCAATGTTTAGCTCGGCTGCCTAAAATGAAGTTTAATTCAAGAGGATGAATTCAATCAAACCTACCCCAGTATGATAAATTTCGATGGGTTGAGAGAACGAAAGGAGGCACTTCTCATCGAAGAATGGCCATTTGGTGGTCAATGACAACTCGGCGTTTTGGAAATTGTCAAACAAAAATTTGAGGAGTAATTCGTCTTCTCTGCAAAATATTTTCCAGTGAGCTCCAAGTTAGAAAAAAACCTGTTTATACCAGTTCCTATGAAACGAACCTTTTATCTTTATGATGAGAGTTGCACGAAATCTTGCCGAACTGGAATCCTTGCATGAAAAGTTTGATGATGTCGGATAATTGGTCACTCATGGTGTCCTGAAATTTGTTTTTCTCTATTAGTCTTGTGATTATAACAAACAATGTCGATTCGAATCTTAGGAACAAACGATCTTTTGAACAAGCGATTTCGTAGGTCAATGAGATGCTCAAAGCAAGTTGGGTATCCTTTCAACTTTGTTTTTCTGTCAAATATGACGTCCAGAGTATTTCCATTCTGCAATAAAAGAATTATATGTACTGGAATTGCACGCTGATTTACCTTGAAGAAGGTGATGGTTGAATTGGACGCAACGTGTAGATCACTGCTCCCCACAGCGACTGTCATTCTCTTGCAAGTAGCACGCAGATTGAGACGATCGCGAATTCTCAGGTAAGAAATTATCTCACACAGCGGATCCATCGGTAGATTGCTGAGTATCATCGTGCCTGTAGAAGGAAGAGTTAGAAGCAGACACTTATTGAGCACTGAAAAGAGTTATTGAGAAAGCATCAGCTCGCTGTTTTGTACCAACCGCTTCGGCATAAATTAGCGAGGTGAGGTTTAAATTAGCGAGGTTTCTTTTCCTTGTTGATTTTCAAATCAGTATTCCCGCCAAAGCTATCTACAAAAATAGATTTTTCGAGACGCACTGGAACACGCGGCTTGTGTTTGAAAAGATCGACGTTCTTATTCTCTCATTCTTCTAACTATTTCTGTTCTGAACACTTATTTATTCACTGAAAATGACAGTTTTCACTTTATCTCAGGGCGTATTATTCATGAGACGCGCGACGAAAAGAAAAGCGGCTGCTATTGGAAACATGGTATCTATCAGAAATTGTGATTTACCCGAATATCAAAGGTTCACGCCTTATCGTGACCACTCGATCTGTTTTGGGGGAATTTTATCGAAATTTAAATTCCAATTAAGGAACCAGGTCGTCATGTCATTAGCCGATTATGTGAGCTGCCCATCCAGCTTCACAACCAGATTATCTCATATCTCCGAATCAAAGATCGATTGAAGCTTCGATTAACCTGCAAAGCATTAGAGGAAGCTGTTTCGAGCAGTGACTTCTATCAGGTTGTTGCATAAGTCCTGTCGCATTTGTATGATTGATCATTTCAACTTCCATGCTCCAGCCCGTATGACCAATCAACTCATGGCCTCTCATAATCGATAAGGCCTGGCATACTCTACTAAACGCACACTAGATCAGACCTAAACGATTACTGAGGGGGACACTGGAAAAGGACAAAGTCAATGTGCCAGAAATTTTCGCCAGTCTTTTCGATAATCATTGTTTCCCGGAGATCAATGATTCAGACAAAATAGTGCCGTATTTTCAAAGAGCATTGACTAGGAAGCACAAAAATTGTTTTGCACTAGATCAGGCGCAGTTGACCAATTTTAGATAAACGATTATCGCAGGGTCTACACTTTTTGGATTGGAACGGAATTAGTTCACATCGAAAATATTTTGAGTCATTACGTCAAATGATCTAAGCTTTGCAGAAAAATGAAGTTGCTTCCATGGGGAGTACACCATATTTATTAGAACTGGGTGAAGCAAACAGATCTGCAGGCGCACATTTTTCGAATTTTCATCAGAAAATTCACAGATCGTAATTAAGATTCTTTCAATCCCCTGGATAAGGAAACAGCTCGGAAGTTGGTTCTTATGTGCTAGTATGAACCGTCAACCCTTCCTCCCTCACTGGTTTGTCGGGCTGAACAGGAATGCATCTGGTCTTAGAACTACCAATTTCTAATGTGAGCACCCAATGCTGCTAATTTTTTCCGCTCTTGGATACTTCTCGGTTAACCTAAATTTCCCACCTTATCTTCGACAGTGATTTGGATTAAACATAGGGTTAGGATGTTCAACCACCCCTCTTAACTGTGCTACGTTGGGATGCCGTGAACATTCCGGCCAAGAGATTTATAAGAATAAATCAAACTCAATAAAAACGACAGAACTTATGCAACAACCCTATACCTTTCTAAAAAATGGAACGAGAATGGTATTGTCTTCCATGGAGTGAGTCAATATTCTTATCTTTTAAACATTCAAAAGTGATATTTTTTTTTCGTCTTTTCGAATGCATTTATTTAAACTGAAAAATTTAGGATGGAAGAAAGTGGTTTGGTGTGTGCTTCGGAGCTGAGCTGAAATTCAGTGCTGATAAAGTTAAATTTCAACAATGCATAAGAATCAGAAAGCGGCTGTTCAAAAGAGCTTTCGCAGAGAAAATAAAAATTGGATTAGTGAGTGATTTCAATCGACAAATTAATTCCCACCGCTCCATTGGACGAGTATTTATTTGAAGGGCTTGAATGTTCACGAAATCGTGGGAAGCATGATGGAAGGATGTTCTTATAAGGATATGACATACTATCCCTACAAAGGAAAATTCTCAAAAATGTATGTTGTTCACTCATTGTATTTTTTCACAGCGACAGTGCATAAATTACGTAATATCTCAATTCTAATTTTTGTTTAGAATTAGAGCGTCGCTCCGAAAGAATCTAAATGCAAAAGTTTTATTGATCACTTATAAGAATGAAATTATGAGTCGTGAAGATATGATATCATTAGAATATCCTGCCACTATAATGCATACATCTAAAGTGAGCAGTAATTGACGAAAAAAAAACAATTATTAAAATTATAGGAAGGAGCTCTGTGGGAAATGGATGACGAATTGCTTATTGAAATGGTAAAACGAGGTCATTCATTGATGATAGCTCCCTTGAAACTGACATCATCCGACACTCTGCTGACCATTATCAAGGTTAATAGGGCATAATCCCGACTACATACGTGGTTTTGACTAAACTAAAAATGTTTCCTAACAAGATTTATAGACTATGGCCACAATGGAGAAGCGTCAATACGTAGAAATCGAAGTCATCGAAACAGTCCGCGAGGGATTGATCAATATGTTGGGAATTGTTCTAAATTATGATCAGTACGAGGCTGGACCACAAACTGATAATAAGGTTAACGATTGGTATTTTGATATAGTTTGAATCCTTTTTATGTCAGGTTCGTTTTATCGACTATCCCTATCGTCTCTTCACAACAACAGCTGAACGCGGGTTCACGTATGATGGAATTGAATTCAGTAAAATTAGAGATACAGTGTATCGCAGTGAAGATCGCATACGAATTTCAAACTATCATCATCTATGTGACCCGGTGGATGGAAAATTTCAATGGAAGTCGAAGATGCCTAAAGGAATCACTCCAAGCAGAGCGTATCTTGCTCATTTTAAAATGATTTGAGCTATAACTCAAATGTTGATATACTCAATCTCATCCGAGAATATCTTCTCACCTCGCACTCAAAATTGTTCATTTCAACTTTTATACCGTTGTTTTAACGATAAACTTTATATTCTGACAAGTTGAAGTTTTTAACTTTTTTGAGAAGGATAAGGAATAGTATTTATAAAATTGTTAATCTATGTTGATTGAATCGTTATAATATTTTCCAAAATTGAGTGGGCGATTAGCGAGCAAACGTCGAATCGAACAGAGATTCTCAGAGGAGATTTGAGGGAAAGCCATAATTACATTCATCGGCGCTCACTCTCGCTTACACACTTCTGCACTTTTCAGTCTCTGTTTCTAAGCCATCGAAATGCTTCCTGCTATAGAAATATTTGACACAGTTCAAACCATTGTCGTTTCTGCTCTCTTGATAGTCACTATCCCGATAGCGTCCTTTGTCTACTTCAAACTCTTCTTCATAAAGCCCTTCTCTGAGAATTACACGTTTAAGCTGATCGCCGTGAATGGGATAACAGTGAGCGCAAGATTATCTCTATTCAGAGTAACAAGATCTTTTAGGCGTTGTTGAACAGCCTTTTCTATCTCATTTTCGTACAGCTATTATCATTCACATTCATGTTCGAGTTTTTCAAGATGATCGAGAGGCATGGCCTCGAAACAACTATAAGTGCAATAATTTATTGTGTTTCTGATGATTTTAAACTATTTTAGCTGTCATCTACGTGTTCTTTGCCGGTTTGAGTCTGCATTCAGCACTTTTCGTTGCTTTGAATAGACTGAAAACACTGATGTCACAACGTTTGATTAGGCTTAATTCTGATCGTAGCCAACAATTCAGCGTTGATCATATCATTCTACGAAGATGCGAGGACGCGCTCGCGATTTTTCGTGGCGTTCAATGGCTTGAAACGAGCAATTGTTCAAGGAATGAAGAAAGTATGACTAAGCCGAAAACCGAAATTAAGTAGATTGTGTTCAGAAAGATCCTGCGTATTTCTACATTTCTGTGTCGCTTTCTATTTTCTTGTCGCTTCCTGCGGTTCTTGATCTTCTTTTGTTTTCGCAAATCCATTATTGCGAAGGCAATTTCGGTAACGGGCCAATTCTGATTCCCGAGACAAATGAATCTACTGAGGTGAGTGAAACGAATAGAACCGAACTGAACGGATCTTCCGTTTAGGTGTTCCAAACACTGGCAAATGTCATTGCTGCTATAATAAGTGTCGCTACGTTTGCTGTCAACATAGTTTTGGCTGTGCTGATTGCGAAAGCGAGGCAGATGGAAATGGACGATCGAAGGTAAAGTGTTGCTTTTTTAGTCAGTTTGGTCAGTTTCTAGGATGAAATGATACTGAACTTACATTTTGCATCACGCAATATGGACCAAACGAACGGAAAATTACACCCTTTCTTTAACACTTGCTCGTGTTCCAGCGCCGAGAGAGGGCTAATTATCACCAGCGTTGTTTCTTATGTTTTCTACATGCTCTACTTTGTCAATAATGTAACCAATTTCTCCTAACACCTTTTTTTATGTATCTTATTAATTTTTTAGGCAATTGCTCGCTATTTCCACGTTGAATTCTGCGGGAACGCCCAGTTCATATTTCAAGGCATTGCTTGTTTGACTCCGTTCTGGTATGATGAGACTGCTTTGGTTTTTGGTTGCTACTGAGAACAAATGCATAATTGTCAATCGTTTCAAAATCACCAGGTGCCTCATCATCTTTGCTCCGAACATTCGTCGTTCTGTATTCTCTTTCCGCGTCAAGAATGCACTCATTGGCGCTCAAAGCAATGCAATTTCATCGGAACTTTCGTCGCGAAGATAGAATGAAAATGTGTAGCACGTTTGACCAACTCAATTGTTTATTCACATTAGGCTCAATAAACATGATTCAATAGGATAAAGAAAGATGTGCATGCGCATTTGACAGGCTACAACATTTCTAAGTATCATTCATCGTTCAAAATTCGTTATTCTTCTCTGTCGGGTTGTTGGTAATCAAGATTCTAATATCTCGAATATTGTAGACTGGGGATTTCAGCACTCTGAACTGTGCGGCCCCATATTCTAGAACGTTCTCGGAAGTAGAATCGATGCGAACCTGAGAAATCCAACACTATTTCAAATCGAGTAATCAACGGATCATAAATAAAACTTGCATGTTCAACATACGATTCCTGAACGTATCCCTCAATCGACCGACGAATTCCCAGTTCACTCAAGATCTGATCTCGAACTGTCTTCCGAATTTCGGCCAGAAATCGCTGGCTTGTGCTCGATGAAGCAATTAGCTGAATGTTTGCATTGTTCGGCATTCGGATAACAAGAATAAAATAACAGGATTGTTGAATAAGCCGTATGTCTAGACCTTTAGGACAGTCAGAATAGTCTCGGCCGTTGCATGCTCGAGAGGTATTGAATCCAGTGAATGACCTCGCTTGATCGTATCGATGAGCAGTTGATCATCCATCGTGAATTGGGAACTCTGCAATTTTCGATAACCGCAAAATTCTGTTACCCACGTACTCATCGATGAACAATCTCCACAGGACGCGACTGCACACTAAGAAACCAAGAGCCGAATACTTTATTGCTGTAGAGGAATAGTGAAAGCTGTTTGGTCTTCTGTTGTTCAAGAAAAGTCCGAGCTCTGCAAGCGAAGATTATCAATCAGGGTAGTAATAATATCAAACCTCTCGGTATAGCATCCTTCGTAAATGTGATATCTCAAGTTTTTGCTTGAACATCCTTCCATTAGAGTGTCAATCATGTTAATGATATCGTCATCTATAGCACCCTCAAATATGAATTATTCAGCAAATTATTTGAGATAATTTTAACAATTCTCTCACCAGATTAATCACAATCCTCAGTGGAAAGGCTCGCATGAATAATTTCTTTCTCAGGTAATCCAGCTTGTCAAAGTTGTTCCTTTTCCCTCGCATCGTTGTTCCATCATGGAAGGTCAGCGAAAAATAATCAGAGTTCTCCACTAACGATGTCGAATTTCCTTGCTGCATTTTCAACTGATTATGAGAGCAAAAAAACACGTTGAAAGACAGAACACACACGATTGATTCTCATTGAATCGGCATAGTAGCTACTATCGGCAACGGTTTCCTCCATTGCCTTACAAGTTAATCTGAGCTTCAATCGATCTTTGATGTCCAAATATGAGATTATCTCTTTGTGTAGATCGGCAGGTAGCATGCACAAACGCTGTAATCAAACAAAGATATTGAATCACATGTCTCAAAAAATTTACCATCCTCGGCCCAAAAACAGAACGAAGGCGACTTCGCACCCGTTTGGAGTATTTGCGCATTGCAGGAAGCATCTTTAAAACAAATATTGTCAAAAACTAGAGAAACGTTTCAGAATTTCTAATACGCTTGGAAATTGAAAGATTGCTCAACTTGAAAATAAGCGCGAAAATAGCGTTCAAATTCGCATGACGCGATTTTGAAATTTGTCATTACATTTACATTTAAACAACTTTATCCT
>LS502593.1:670153-683329 GCA_900490845.1 Pristionchus japonicus | reverse complement strand
GCAAAACTGCGGAAGGATGTACCCGCAGATTTGCCGGGGCAAAACTACGGAAGGGTGAACCCGCAGATTTGCCCGGGCAAAACTGCGGAAGGGTGAACCCGCAGATTTGCCCGGGCAAAACTGCGGAAGGATGAACCCGCAGATTTGCCCGGGCAAATCTGCGGGGGAAAATTCACATTTCGTATGTGGTATTAACGCCACAGATATGCCTTGGCAATTCTGCAGCATACATCGTTTATACATACGAAAAACATACGAGACAATTTTTTATATTGATTAATCTTATCGAGGTGTATTCAATATTATATTCCACAAACTAATAAGCAAAACAAGTCTAAACGAATACTCAACCTAAGTTAACAATAAAGACGAATAAGTACATACAGTAGCGGCAATGTGCCAATCGGAACCATACAAGTGGAATGAAACAGTGAAACTATTATAAACGGAAATCAAGGCTAGACAGGAGAAACTATAATGCCCTAACAATAAGACAGTCATCGAAAATTCCGGCCTCAGACCAAAACGAAGACTACGAGAACAGTTGGCTTTTTGAATTCGTCCGTCTTTGATCAACTGAAAAAATAAATAAATAGACCTACAGTTGCACATCAAAGGCACAAGAAACTGATACGGCCTGAAAACTAATAGCAGCAAACCCCTGGATGTGCGGTGGATCGAAACAAAACTACTCTCTATATAGCTGGGGATATAGCTTAGTTAGATAGCTCATTAGATTGTGAAACTTGCGCTATCAAATGGGGAGGTTAGATTTCATGAAAATGACGGGGAAGTGTCCATGAATAAAATTAGAACGCACATAAGAAATCCGCAATGTTGTGGAATCGAAGGCTACTTATCCTAGAGTAGTGTGCGCGAAGTTTCAAAATTACATCTAAAGCTAGAGGCAAGTTCTGAGCCGTTGCCGTTTTGTCATGCCCCCGACAACCCGAGAGCTTCATACGAGCTACGAATGCGCTAGCGTTGCGCGTAAGAGAGTCTTGCTATTGCCGCGGGAATGTTTTGGTAACATTAAGTGAGACAAACCAAGACAACTTCAAATAATCGATAGTTTCGATAGGCAAATGGTAGCTACTGAAAATATCTTTTCCTTTCTTTCGCAACGGCATGTCGTTGTGAATTCAGGCCATCGTAAATCGGAAAACCAGGTAGTGTAGAAATCCCCTACCAGGCCCTGATTAATCAGGACAGGCCGAATGCTCAACTGGCACAGCCCAAATTGTGTGGAAAAGCCTAACACCTACACCAGGTTGCGCACATAGTATTTGAACATTATGACATTTATATACATGGCCCCCGACTTTGAGGTGTTCGTCGCGTCTATCGCAACTCTCACAAGACAGTTGGCAAGCGCCATAACCAGATCACCCTCACGTTAAATAAATTTACATTTCCCATTTTTTCCGTGCTTTTATTAGAAATACAATAGATACGTGTGAGTAGCGTGGACAGCTAGTTGGGGGAATAACTTCTTCGACGTTTGCCCAAAGTTTTCCATCCATACCCTTCCCATTCATCGCCGCGCTTCTCATTTAACGCTGCCGAGTCTGTGCTTAAATGGGAAGAATTTCCGGGATTATAGCTCATATTGCGCTCTTTGTGGTGCTGGTATAGGGGAGATAACTCTAGACTACTGTCACCGGCTTCGGCAAAGAGTTGAGTCCTCAGACAGTGCACTCGTACGCAAAAAATAAACAAATCTTTTCTATCGTATTTTAACGTATCAAACGTGTCCACGACTCCGGCGAGCGGGCGGCGAGTGTACGCTTGTATACAGCTCGCACTCTATACGAGACGGGTTTGCGATAGCGGGGAGAGGCGAGGGAGAGGACGCGGCAAATCACCAGGCAAATTATGCGCCTGTCTTGGAATTACTCCCATATGTACATCTACATTGACTACTGTAGCCGGGAAGTCAGGTTACGGTATATTGCACAAATATCTGTAAGCTACATTAATCTTCTGACATAAATTTGGCTCATGGCCTTACACACAGTTTCGGGTTATTGTAGAAAACAGTATCGAATACATACGAGAGTTTGCTTTCTAGACCAGATGGCCTCGGCCTTAGCTAACTTGGGAAAACCCCCCAACTATTTAGCTTGACCAATTTTATGAAAATACTTGTAAATTTGCATGCGTAGGTGCTCAATTGTCGTGAAAGATCAAGTTCCAATTTACACGCACATTCACCTAGCCCTCAACTCCGAACCACATTTAAACGAAAGATCAGAATTGCGCATGATGAGAACCATCGATTTATAAAAGCTGTCAGATAGCGCTTGAAATTGGCAGGCCTAATATGACAAGGTGGACAAAATTAGGTCGCTTGGTAGATGGAAAACAGCGGCGGCACCGACTGGTGGAGGGAGGTCAAATGAGGTCTCGCCTAACAATGAGATTTTTGCCGATGCCCAAAAAAATTGCCGTCTTGTAAAAAATAACAAAATCGCCCTGTGTCATTTTCTGTTTTCTTCTCGGCTTCAATTTTTCTTGGCATGACCTTCTCTTCCACTCCCCTTTTCCTAATCTCCCTAACCATTGCCCTCCCCTTCTTGACCTTTCGTGATATCGCAAAGATGGGAGGCCTCAATGCGACATCGCAATGGGAGACTCTCTTCATGTCGCGCACTCTCTCACAGGCTTCTGACCTCTCTCTCTCTCTCTCGATACAATATGAGGCTGTTTGCAAGAGAGTCGAGCAAATCAGTTTGGGTCTGGCATAGCTAAAAAAGGGTTCGATTCTCTCAAATCGTGAGATTCGGGTTTCTTGAGGGTGCTGACGACGATGGAAACTTCAATTTTTCATTTTGGACCTTTTCCGGCCCCAGATGACGTCGCGTCGAAATCCGGGATGTGGGTTATACTCGGCCCTCGAGGCCACTAAAATTTGCTGCTGATCACGCCTGTCGACTTCATTTTTCATCAACTATTTTTAATGAACTAAAATAACGAACTTCCTGCTCCGGCATTTGCAGGGTTAGCTTCTTAGACAGACCGAATCGGCTTAACGAGAGGATTTCAAAAAGGTGTTTATTGCTTACATAGAGTGCGCGAACTCTGAGATTGATTCAAAAGAGTATGCGAAGACGACACTTCTCCGCTGTGTTTACGCCGACGCGCTTCCCTTCCTCGGCCCTTCCCTCCTCTGCATCTCTCTCCCCTGTTAACCTCCCCTCCCTCTCGTCTCTGCGCTCTCTCTCATCTCCACACTCTCTCGTCTCGCCCTCGCCTGTCTGCACTCTCGCCCATCTCCGCAAGGGACGCGCGCCGGCGTAAACACCGTGGAGAAGTGCCGTCCTCGAATATTCTTTTGAATCAATCTCAGAGTTCGCGCACTCTAAGTGAACAATGAACACCTTTTCGAAATTCTCTCGTTAAGCCGGTTCGGTGTGTCTAAAAAGCTAAGCCCGCTAATGCCGGAGCAGGAAGTTCGTTATTTTAGCTCATTAAAAATAGTTGATGAAAAATGAAGTCGACAGGCGTAATCAGCAGCAAATTTTACCACAGGGGCTACGACAGCTTAATTTTAGTGGCCTCGAGGGCCGAGTATAACCCACATCGCGGATTTCGTTGCGACGTCATCTGGGGACGGAAAAGGTTCAAAATGAAAAATTGAAGTTTCCATCGTCGTGTCCGTGTCCCACGGAAGCGAAGTTGACCCACCGCACCTGTGTTACGGTACGTGCATACAGTACCCTCTGAAGGATCTTCCATGCAATTGTCGAAGCAAGGCAAAGGGTTTAGACACTGTCGGGCATCGAACCACAGACCTTCGTATTCCAAGACAGGTGCCTTAGCCCCTCGGCCATGATTTTGGGCTGAAGTAACCCATGATCGAACAAAGAACCGATTTTTAAAACACGTTTTGAGAAAAAAGTCAGTTCGCGATTCCCGGATTACTGTATCTCGGGTTACGGTAGCATGTCCGGGTACGGTAGGGAGAAACGACCAAAGATCAAATTTATATCTCAATCTTTGAAAAAAAGTCAGTTCGCGATAACCGGGATACGGTATTTTGGGTTACTGTAACATGCCTGGTTACTGTCACACACTTTGGTATACGGTACTTTTGGTCGAGCTATGGGCGAGAAATTGACCCACTCGCTAACTTTAACGCAGAGAACGAGAAAATGGAAAATATAAACATTTATGTTGCTCGGAAGATTACTGTAGCTTTAGGCACCTCAGGTTATTGCGTATTTCAGTATTAATTTTCGCATATTTCCATGTTGGCGAGTGGGTCAGGTGTTTGATACAACAAATCCCCAATGTACAGCAACCAATAGCCAAAACACTCGCTAGCTTAATTGCTGAGAACAAGGCGACAAACGCAAGCGAGAGTTGATTTTATGACAAACTTTGGAGGCATGACGTTTTTTTTTAATTTGGCCTTTTCGCATTGGCGAGTGGGTTGGTTTCAAATGCAGGGCATAGACTTGACTTTTACAACCGAAAATAGGTTATTTGCTTTTAAGTTCATTGAGAAATTGAGTAAAAACGCAGGCTTGAGTACGCTGGTATTGCGTTTTTAATGAATTGAATTGAAAATGGAGAGGACACGGAAGGAATTGCTTGTTATTATTGTTGCTAATCTATTGGATGTGAAGGAAATAGAGCAATACAATCAAATTCTAACCCGTAGCGATTTTTCAAAGACAAGGGATCGATCAAGGGCGCGAGATTTAAAAAAAAACATAATGTATGCGACAGTGTCATTGATTATGGTGAGAAAGGAGAAATGAGGAATCAGACTAGAGACACTTTTCCCTTCACTGCGCTCTCTCACTTCCCCTCAGTCTCTCGATCTGCTCGGGTCAACGATTCCTCCCGAGCTCATCGAGAGGGAAGGGGTCATTGATCTGCCCTCTCTCTCTTCCCTTCTCTCTTTGCGCGCGAGTTTGAAACTTTCGTGGGTGTTCAGGAGAATTTCAACTATTGAGCAAACATTTGAAAAATTTACTAACTAATCAAAATTTAACTCCTTGGACATTTGGCCCAGAACAATAGTTCTGTATGACAAATTGAGTGATAAAAGAGAATACCCCATCCCCCCCTACCCACCCACAATATACCAGCTGAGCGGATAAATATTATTATAATAGCAAGGATAGAATACTCTGTGAGTAGTGCCTGGGCCAAATATCCAAGAAGTACCATGATGGCACTGCCACTAATATTTATTAACTAATCAATAAATTTTAATGGCAGTGCAAGTACTGTGATAAGCACAGCACGATAATGTTGCTAGCCGCTGTCTAAACTATTAGGGCCTCCGATATCCTCAAATATAAGCTTTTTTATTTTCAATATTCCTTGGTTCTTCGAGTTTTCGTTGATGCTCACATCAAGGTATCGATTTTACCTGTGATGGGCTTGCGACAGCCGATTTCGGGTGCGTTCATGCACCACTTTTAGCTAATTGCGCGTCAAGTTGGTTAATTACTGTTTAAACTTACCCAATCACCGCAAATTTGACCTCTTATTTTATTTCGTTTTAGTATGACTAGGCAATTTACAAAATCAGACAATCGATAATTGGCCTGACAAACGCGAACGAAGCGTCAGGCCCAGCGCCCTGACGCAAGAAAAGGCGCGCGATTCAAACATGATTACTGTAAAAAGAAGTGAGAGACAATGCGAAACGAAACAATTTATTAACTAATTAATTAAAGAAGCTTCATTAAAATCCCGGACAAGCGCATAGATGCCAGAGACTCAACTTAACGGAAACGCGTTATTTGCATTATTCGCGCGCGAAACGCGTTATTCTTCCAAAAAGGCTTAGGAATACGCAGAAGTAACCTTCCGCTCAGAAGGCTTAGGGACCTATCACTCAGAGCCCGGCGATATATTTAGAGAACCAAAAAAAACATGCTTCATAAATAATATATACTTGTACATACCAATAATTTTAAGAAGTGACCCACCTGTTTCCCATGTGTTGACGGTCTTTTGAGAGAACAACATTAAAACTCTGCTCGTCTTCAAATTCGACGGATGCTCCACCAGGCGGGCGCCGCCGCGCGCATTCATTCAATGGCTGAAAAGAACAATGATAGCTTAATGAATTCCTGAATCACAATTTCACACCCCGCTCACGACAGACAAGCAAAATCAAGACCAGCGCACGAGCAACACCAAGCCATAAAAGATGAACCACGGCAACAATAAAGCGTCAGAGAACGCATTATGATAAAAACAAACGAGAGGGTATCGAATAGAGCTTCGCGAAACTGCTATGATTACACCAAAACACCAGAATCGCATTTATGAAATCAATAAAGCAAAAGTAAAATAGAAATTACACAGCGCACGCGTGGCGGTTCGTACAGTAAGCTCGAACTGCACGCGGTCAATAGTTGATCAGTCGTGTACGTTATGTGCCTTGTGCTGAGTGTCTTTCTCAGTTTGCGTACTGTATCGCCACGTACTCTCATTTATTGATTTTCTTGTTTTTATCACAATGCGGTCTCTGACGCTTTATTGTTGCCGTGGTTCATCTTTTATGGCTTAGTGTTGCTCGTGCGCTGGTCTTGATTTTGCTTGTCTGTCATAAACGGGTGTGAAATTGTGATTCAGGAATTCATTAAGCTATCATCGTTCTTTTCAGCCATTGAATGAATGCGCGCGGCGGCGCCCGCCTGGTGGAGCATTCGTCGAATTTGAAGACGAGCAGAGTTTTAATGTTGTTCTCTCAAAAGACCGTCAACACATGGGAAACAGGTGGGTCACTTCTTAAAATTATTGGTATGTACAAGTATATATTATTTATGTAGCATGTTTTTTTGGTTCTCTAAATATATCGCCGGGCTCTGAGTGATAGGTCTCTAAGCCTTCTGAGCGGAAGGTTACTTCTGCCACGAGGGCTCATGCGCGCCGCCGCCATACAATGCAAATGGGCAGAGAGCGGCCGGAGAGAGAGTGCGAGAGGTCGCTCCTCTCCCTCCCCCTCTCTCGCCTGTCTATCACCCGGCGCGTCTAGAGCGCACCCTCTTGCTTACCCTCCAACTTATGATGAGCAGGGTGGAGCGAGCTCCCCCCGCTGATTTCCCAAACTGATTGGAAACTACGGTATGGGTCATGCCCGCGAAGGGACGTTTGAATGGGATTTCGCTGGCCGTCATTTTGTCCACCCCGTGAGCCCCCGTGTCTGCGTATTCCTAAGCCTTTTTGGAAGAATAACGCGTTTCGCGCGCGAATAATGCAAATAACGCGTTTCCGTTAAGTTGAGTCTCTGGCATCTATGCGCGCGCATGCGCTTGTCCGGGATTCTAATGAAGCTTCTTTAATTAATTAGTTAATAAATTTTAATTAATTAATGGCAGTGCCATTGTGGCACTTCTTGGATATTTGGCCCTTTTTAGGATATTCAAAACACTTTTTAAAGTTACCCAACCACCGCGAAAAATATTTGAATCGCCGCTTCGCACAGACTCTTCCCACGATAGAACTGACGCAGCAGGTTTTTGTTTCCGGCCCTCTTCCTTTTCGCATTGTCTCTCACTTCTTTTTACAGTAATCATGTTTGAATCGCGCGCCTTTTCTTGCGTCAGGGCGTTGGGCCTGACGCTTCGTTCGCGTTTGTCAGGCCAATTATCGATTGTCTGATTTTGTAAATTGCCTAGTCATACTAAAACGAAATAAAATAAGAGGTCAAATTTGCGGTGATTGGGTAAGTTTAAACAGTAATTAACCAACTTGACGCGCAATTAGCTAAAAGTGGTGCATGAACGCACCCGAAATCGGCTGTCGCAAGCCCATCACAGGTAAAATCGATACCTTGATGTGAGCATCAACGAAAACTCGAAGAACCAAGGAATATTGAAAATAAAAAAGCTTATATTTGAGGATATCGGAGGCCCTAATAGTTTAGACAGCGGCTAGCAACATTATCGTGCTGTGCTTATCACAGTACTTGCACTGCCATTAAAATTTATTGATTAGTTAATAAATATTAGTGGCAGTGCCATCATGGTACTTCTTGGATATTTGGCCCAGGCACTACTCACAGAGTATTCTATCCTTGCTATTATAATAATATTTATCCGCTCAGCTGGTATATTGTGGGTGGGTAGGGGGGGATGGGGTATTCTCTTTTATCACTCAATTTGTCATACAGAACTATTGTTCTGGGCCAAATGTCCAAGGAGTTAAATTTTGATTAGTTAGTAAATTTTTCAAATGTTTGCTCAATAGTTGAAATTCTCCTGAACACCCACGAAAGTTTCAAACTCGCGCGCAAAGAGAGAAGGGAAGAGAGAGAGGGCAGATCAATGACCCCTTCCCTCTCGATGAGCTCGGGAGGAATCGTTGACCCGAGCAGATCGAGAGACTGAGGGGAAGTGAGAGAGCGCAGTGAAGGGAAAAGTGTCTCTAGTCTGATTCCTCATTTCTCCTTTCTCACCATAATCAATGACACTGTCGCATACATTATGTTTTTTTTTAAATCTCGCGCCCTTGATCGATCCCTTGTCTTTGAAAAATCGCTACGGGTTAGAATTTGATTGTATTGCTCTATTTCCTTCACATCCAATAGATTAGCAACAATAATAACAAGCAATTCCTTCCGTGTCCTCTCCATTTTCAATTCAATTCATTAAAAACGCAATACCAGCGTACTCAAGCCTGCGTTTTTACTCAATTTCTCAATGAACTTAAAAGCAAATAACCTATTTTCGGTTGTAAAAGTCAAGTCTATGCCCTGCATTTGAAACCAACCCACTCGCCAATGCGAAAAGGCCAAATTAAAAAAAAACGTCATGCCTCCAAAGTTTGTCATAAAATCAACTCTCGCTTGCGTTTGTCGCCTTGTTCTCAGCAATTAAGCTAGCGAGTGTTTTGGCTATTGGTTGCTGTACATTGGGGATTTGTTGTATCAAACACCTGACCCACTCGCCAACATGGAAATATGCGAAAATTAATACTGAAATACGCAATAACCTGAGGTGCCTAAAGCTACAGTAATCTTCCGAGCAACATAAATGTTTATATTTTCCATTTTCTCGTTCTCTGCGTTAAAGTTAGCGAGTGGGTCAATTTCTCGCCCATAGCTCGACCAAAAGTACCGTATACCAAAGTGTGTGACAGTAACCAGGCATGTTACAGTAACCCAAAATACCGTATCCCGGTTATCGCGAACTGACTTTTTTTCAAAGATTGAGATATAAATTTGATCTTTGGTCGTTTCTCCCTACCGTACCCGGACATGCTACCGTAACCCGAGATACAGTAATCCGGGAATCGCGAACTGACTTTTTTCTCAAAACGTGTTTTAAAAATCGGTTCTTTGTTCGATCATGGGTTACTTCAGCCCAAAATCATGGCCGAGGGGCTAAGGCACCTGTCTTGGAATACGAAGGTCTGTGGTTCGATGCCCGACAGTGTCTAAACCCTTTGCCTTGCTTCGACAATTGCATGGAAGATCCTTCAGAGGGTACTGTATGCACGTACCGTAACACAGGTGCGGTGGGTCAACTTCGCTTCCGTGGGACACGGACACGACGATGGAAACTTCAATTTTTCATTTTGAACCTTTTCCGTCCCCAGATGACGTCGCAACGAAATCCGCGATGTGGGTTATACTCGGCCCTCGAGGCCACTAAAATTAAGCTGTCGTAGCCCCTGTGGTAAAATTTGCTGCTGATTACGCCTGTCGACTTCATTTTTCATCAACTATTTTTAATGAGCTAAAATAACGAACTTCCTGCTCCGGCATTAGCGGGCTTAGCTTTTTAGACACACCGAACCGGCTTAACGAGAGAATTTCGAAAAGGTGTTCATTGTTCACTTAGAGTGCGCGAACTCTGAGATTGATTCAAAAGAATATTCGAGGACGGCACTTCTCCACGGTGTTTACGCCGGCGCGCGTCCCTTGCGGAGATGGGCGAGAGTGCAGACAGGCGAGGGCGAGACGAGAGAGTGTGGAGATGAGAGAGAGCGCAGAGACGAGAGGGAGGGGAGGTTAACAGGGGAGAGAGATGCAGAGGAGGGAAGGGCCGAGGAAGGGAAGCGCGTCGGCGTAAACACAGCGGAGAAGTGTCGTCTTCGCATACTCTTTTGAATCAATCTCAGAGTTCGCGCACTCTATGTAAGCAATAAACACCTTTTTGAAATCCTCTCGTTAAGCCGATTCGGTCTGTCTAAGAAGCTAACCCTGCAAATGCCGGAGCAGGAAGTTCGTTATTTTAGTTCATTAAAAATAGTTGATGAAAAATGAAGTCGACAGGCGTGATCAGCAGCAAATTTTAGTGGCCTCGAGGGCCGAGTATAACCCACATCCCGGATTTCGACGCGACGTCATCTGGGGCCGGAAAAGGTCCAAAATGAAAAATTGAAGTTTCCATCGTCGTCAGCACCCTCAAGAAACCCGAATCTCACGATTTGAGAGAATCGAACCCTTTTTTAGCTATGCCAGACCCAAACTGATTTGCTCGACTCTCTTGCAAACAGCCTCATATTGTATCGAGAGAGAGAGAGAGAGGTCAGAAGCCTGTGAGAGAGTGCGCGACATGAAGAGAGTCTCCCATTGCGATGTCGCATTGAGGCCTCCCATCTTTGCGATATCACGAAAGGTCAAGAAGGGGAGGGCAATGGTTAGGGAGATTAGGAAAAGGGGAGTGGAAGAGAAGGTCATGCCAAGAAAAATTGAAGCCGAGAAGAAAACAGAAAATGACACAGGGCGATTTTGTTATTTTTTACAAGACGGCAATTTTTTTGGGCATCGGCAAAAATCTCATTGTTAGGCGAGACCTCATTTGACCTCCCTCCACCAGTCGGTGCCGCCGCTGTTTTCCATCTACCAAGCGACCTAATTTTGTCCACCTTGTCATATTAGGCCTGCCAATTTCAAGCGCTATCTGACAGCTTTTATAAATCGATGGTTCTCATCATGCGCAATTCTGATCTTTCGTTTAAATGTGGTTCGGAGTTGAGGGCTAGGTGAATGTGCGTGTAAATTGGAACTTGATCTTTCACGACAATTGAGCACCTACGCATGCAAATTTACAAGTATTTTCATAAAATTGGTCAAGCTAAATAGTTGGGGGGTTTTCCCAAGTTAGCTAAGGCCGAGGCCATCTGGTCTAGAAAGCAAACTCTCGTATGTATTCGATACTGTTTTCTACAATAACCCGAAACTGTGTGTAAGGCCATGAGCCAAATTTATGTCAGAAGATTAATGTAGCTTACAGATATTTGTGCAATATACCGTAACCTGACTTCCCGGCTACAGTAGTCAATGTAGATGTACATATGGGAGTAATTCCAAGACAGGCGCATAATTTGCCTGGTGATTTGCCGCGTCCTCTCCCTCGCCTCTCCCCGCTATCGCAAACCCGTCTCGTATAGAGTGCGAGCTGTATACAAGCGTACACTCGCCGCCCGCTCGCCGGAGTCGTGGACACGTTTGATACGTTAAAATACGATAGAAAAGATTTGTTTATTTTTTGCGTACGAGTGCACTGTCTGAGGACTCAACTCTTTGCCGAAGCCGGTGACAGTAGTCTAGAGTTATCTCCCCTATACCAGCACCACAAAGAGCGCAATATGAGCTATAATCCCGGAAATTCTTCCCATTTAAGCACAGACTCGGCAGCGTTAAATGAGAAGCGCGGCGATGAATGGGAAGGGTATGGATGGAAAACTTTGGGCAAACGTCGAAGAAGTTATTCCCCCAACTAGCTGTCCACGCTACTCACACGTATCTATTGTATTTCTAATAAAAGCACGGAAAAAATGGGAAATGTAAATTTATTTAACGTGAGGGTGATCTGGTTATGGCGCTTGCCAACTGTCTTGTGAGAGTTGCGATAGACGCGACGAACACCTCAAAGTCGGGGGCCATGTATATAAATGTCATAATGTTCAAATACTATGTGCGCAACCTGGTGTAGGTGTTAGGCTTTTCCACACAATTTGGGCTGTGCCAGTTGAGCATTCGGCCTGTCCTGATTAATCAGGGCCTGGTAGGGGATTTCTACACTACCTGGTTTTCCGATTTACGATGGCCTGAATTCACAACGACATGCCGTTGCGAAAGAAAGGAAAAGATATTTTCAGTAGCTACCATTTGCCTATCGAAACTATCGATTATTTGAAGTTGTCTTGGTTTGTCTCACTTAATGTTACCAAAACATTCCCGCGGCAATAGCAAGACTCTCTTACGCGCAACGCTAGCGCATTCGTAGCTCGTATGAAGCTCTCGGGTTGTCGGGGGCATGACAAAACGGCAACGGCTCAGAACTTGCCTCTAGCTTTAGATGTAATTTTGAAACTTCGCGCACACTACTCTAGGATAAGTAGCCTTCGATTCCACAACATTGCGGATTTCTTATGTGCGTTCTAATTTTATTCATGGACACTTCCCCGTCATTTTCATGAAATCTAACCTCCCCATTTGATAGCGCAAGTTTCACAATCTAATGAGCTATCTAACTAAGCTATATCCCCAGCTATATAGAGAGTAGTTTTGTTTCGATCCACCGCACATCCAGGGGTTTGCTGCTATTAGTTTTCAGGCCGTATCAGTTTCTTGTGCCTTTGATGTGCAACTGTAGGTCTATTTATTTATTTTTTCAGTTGATCAAAGACGGACGAATTCAAAAAGCCAACTGTTCTCGTAGTCTTCGTTTTGGTCTGAGGCCGGAATTTTCGATGACTGTCTTATTGTTAGGGCATTATAGTTTCTCCTGTCTAGCCTTGATTTCCGTTTATAATAGTTTCACTGTTTCATTCCACTTGTATGGTTCCGATTGGCACATTGCCGCTACTGTATGTACTTATTCGTCTTTATTGTTAACTTAGGTTGAGTATTCGTTTAGACTTGTTTTGCTTATTAGTTTGTGGAATATAATATTGAATACACCTCGATAAGATTAATCAATATAAAAAATTGTCTCGTATGTTTTTCGTATGTATAAACGATGTATGCTGCAGAATTGCCAAGGCATATCTGTGGCGTTAATACCACATACGAAATGTGAATTTTCCCCCGCAGATTTGCCCGGGCAAATCTGCGGGTTCATCCTTCCGCAGTTTTGCCCGGGCAAATCTGCGGGTTCACCCTTCCGCAGTTTTGCCCGGGCAAATCTGCGGGTTCACCCTTCCGTAGTTTTGCCCCGGCAAATCTGCGGGTACATCCTTCCGCAGTTTTGC
>LS502593.1:628813-640199 GCA_900490845.1 Pristionchus japonicus | reverse complement strand
TTTTTGCGAAAATTCGCTCAAAACATATTTTTAAATTTCGTTCATTTTTCTGTGGAAGCAAGATGGATAGTTTATCTTTCAATTTATAAAATAAAAAAGGTATCTTTCATAACTCCCGGACCAGCTGCAATTTAAAATATATGAAAAATGCATTTTTCTCGTCGAGTTCGAAAGCAATCGGGATGAAACTTGGTGTGCACGACCAGCTGAATTTTGCGAATTTTTTGCACCTATGCTTGTTTGAAACGATTGCGAAATCGCAAAGTCGGCTGGGTTACGTTTCACTGAAACATACATTGCCGCTCGTCGAAAAGTGACCCAGGTGATTCCGGAAGCTGCAGGTGTACCACACTCGGTGAGTACTACCTGCATGCCAGTTTTGGGGCAGATCGATTTTTTCCACTTTGCCAACGTTATGAACAAAAGTTTTCACTTTCTCAAAAAGTGTCTTTTATGGCATAGTGATGACGCAATTTAGTTCGCATTCTGATAAGCTATGCTCGAAAATTTAGTTGCGACCGCCGTCGGCCGAGGCTCTGACGCCTTCTTAGAGTATTTCTCATGGCATAGTGATGACGCAATTTAGTACGCGTTCTAAAAAGCTATGCTCGAAAATTTAGTTGCGACCGCCGTCGGCCGTGGCTCTAACGCTTTGTTGGAGTATATCTTATTGCATAGCGATGACGCAATTTAGTGCGGATTCTGATAAGCTATGCTCGATTTTTAGTTGCGACCGCCGTCGGCAGAGGCTCTGACGCCTTCTTGGAGTATATCTCATTGCATAGTGATGACGCAATTTAGTTCACATTCTGATAAGCTACGCTTGAAAATTTATTCATGTCCTAAGGTTGTGGACCGCATTGTCTCGTATAGCAATGTGAAAGGTTCGTGTGGATAGCAGTGGTCGAAAAAGTTGCGACTCCGCCACTTCGTGGCTCCGTCGCAACTTTTCCTCACACTGCTATCCACACGAATCTTTCCACACATTGCCATCGAGATAGTCCCCACGATACAAAAATCTATTTTTTTGCCGAGTACACAACGTTTGATTTAGATTGCATCATATTGCGTAGTGATGACGAAATTCGCTTTGCGTTTTGAAGAGCAATCCGCGAGGGCATGATTGTTAACTTTTGCAAACGATTTTAGAGATTCTAAGCGTTTTTTGGTTATTTCGTCATCACTATGCAATATGCAATTTTTCTGAAAACGCACTCTTTGCGAAGTCGATTGGTTCAATTCACAAAGAAAATGGTGCAGTTTGAGCGATTTTTGGTGATTGCGTCATATTGCGCAGTGATGATGCAACAGTTTATGCAGCTTTTGAATTCGCGCGCTTTCCTGAGTAGTACGGTTTTGAAAATGACGAAATTAGTAGATTTTTGGCGCTTTTAGGACTTTTTAAGAATTTCGTAATATTGCATCATCATTAGGTAATACATGTTTTTACATGTTTTACTCATCGAGACAAGTTCAATGGTATAGGGGATGGGGTTGCCCGGTGACGTTTTAGGGGTGTGACAGACATACATACATACATACATACGGACGGACAGACAGACACATTGATATTATAGTACTTTAGTAATCGATTATGTTTCGGCGAACACTACTAAAGTAAACGACGTTCTTTTTTACATGATCGCTTTGTTGAATTGAGTTTCGCGAATCCACGAATAGGGAGACAACATCCGAAGGGCAACTTTTGAGAGGTTCTCTCGAATATCTTTCATTCTGTCGCTCGCGACCGCGCTGATCAGTCGAAATGGGCGAGAATGGATGGGAGGAAAAAGAGTCTCACGCATCCACCTTTGCCGCGATAATTGGATTTACTCTCCCCTCTGACACGCTGTGTTGGGCCAATGAGGAAGACTATACTGAAGAGAGTAATCGTCTCTTCAGTTCACACAATCCCCTCTCAGACCGGTGAGAGAGTGTGTGAGATAAAAAGGCGAAGTGGAAATGCTAAATAATTTACTAAACAATTACTTTGAGGTCATCGCATCGCATCCGGAACGACCATTCTCCCGCAGTTCTCCATGGTGCACTGCGATCCGGAAGAGTTTGAGCGACCAGACTTCTTCTGCCCCGAGAGACATCTGGATGTGGAGGGACACTTTGTCAAGGTTCGAACGGTCTAGACATTCGCCTGAGAAAAATTCGTTGCAGGACCCGCGCATCACTCCCTTCTCTGTTGGGAAACGCGCTTGTCTCGGTGAGCTTCACTTTCCTCCTTGATCTAATTCTTTCGAAAATGAAATAAATACATATTTAAATAAATACAGGCGAAGCACTCGCTCGCATGGAGATGTTTGTGCTGTTCGCTACTTTCGTGCAGCACTGTGACTTCAAGGCCGTCGGAAAGGTTAGCTTCATGGCACTTCTGTACTTTTCTAATTTCTTTTTCAATAGAGTATTCTATACCAGCCAATCTCATTCTTCCCGCCGCGCTCCTCACTCAGAGCGGTCCATAAAGAGAGAGCCCTAAAAGAACAAACGTTTCGTTTCGAATCTTTCAGTTGAAAAGAAATAGGCTTATTGCGTTCTTTGTGATAGTAGAAAATGAGATCGTTTGCAGATTCCTCCAGCGATCGACTATTCAAACGGATTCAATCGCTCTCCGAAGGATTTCAAAGTCAGAATAAGCGCAAGGAAATGACGTCATCATAATGAAAAATGTAATAATATCACGGAAGCTACATCATTCGTATTGAACACTATACTTCATCGATAAATTTATTTATAACTCGGACTGTAAAACTCGAGTGCGAAACTGAACTTGCAGATAGAACAGCTGCGGAAACCTGCACACGCTTTGAAACATTCTAACGACGCTGGTGTTTTTCCACGCTCACATTGAGTCCATATCAAATTCAATTTTCCCAAAGTGAGCATCTGTGTACTCCAAAGGCATTGATAACCCAATACTGTGATCATCCAGATTTGTAAATAATAAGTCTTCCAAAAAGTAGTTCAAGACCAATCATCAACGAACCAAAAATCAGTTATAACAATAATGAAATACATTGGATGTAATGAGATGTTCGAATATGCTCACTTTTATGAACATCACAAGATATTTTTCACATCAGCGCGTTTCATAATTCACAAAATCATGTTGGAACAACAATAAAAAAATATCTTCGAGATTGAAAAATCTTCAACAAAGCACTTTCATGCGCTGAAAGTAACTGCAACTAAAAAGGGCATTCCTCCTTGGTGAATCGTAATTGAAGCCACGCATTTAGTTCGTCTGAGCTTAACAACGACACTTTTCTCATTATAAGAATACTGTAAAATATGACATATTAATCTTAGAAGTTAATTCATTGCAATGTACCTTAATATCAGAATCGGTTATCTCACCGAAGTCATTATAGTCGAGCATTCTAGAAACAGAACAACGTATTTTACCAGATACTTTACGTCGCAAACGATGCTGAAATGAGAAGATAACAATGAATTCAATAAAAAAAAATCACGACAAAAGAATGATTTTCATACGCCCAATATAACCAGCACTGTGCCCATAGAATGCATAAACCTCACAATGATCAATAATCTGCGCAAACTGATTAGCGAACGAAAATGAATGTGGTAGGCGTTTTTAGGTATACGGTACGAATAATCCCCAAATTACTAATAAAAAATCAATTAACTGCATACAATGATTGCTTCAATTATCCACGCAGGTTTAACAAGGAGTTGGTCCATACTGAATGAATCAAATTTGGCAAACGTTTGGATGAAAGCGTCATCGGGTGTATGATGAAAGCTCTGCAATTTTTCAATAGCTTAAAATAAGGGCTGTTATTTCGTGCGCTCGTCTCTCGCGAGCCGATGCTCAAGCCATTCTCGATCTCAAAACGCTCCAACAAATCAATCCCCTCTACCACACTCATTCTGAGCGGTTCTCCTCGATCATTCCTTTCAGACAGTTTATGAGGATGGCTCACGAGCTACAGTTACTCGCGAGCGCTCCTCGATATCGATATCGGTCGCGAGCCACTCTTGTTCGCGAGTCTTTTCGAAACAAGAGTTCAAGCGCGAGCACTCGAGCGAACAGCCCTACTAAATGCGATGAAAAAGAAGAAATGGTTACATTTTAATCACTTACTCAATGTGTGTACAAGGCACATTATTTCGATCATATATATTCTTCAAAAAATCGTTTCTCTATTTAACATACCATTTCTTTATCAACGACGAAGAATTCAGGAGAAATGTTTCCTTGAATAAATCGTCGGAGAAAATCAACATCGAGAACCTAAATAATAAATATTGACTATTGTTTCGTTCGAATAAAACAATTCAGGAAAGTACAACTTGCCTCACACATTCCATCGATTTCCAGATATAGAGAGGAAGGTTGCTCAGCAAGAATTAGTTCCAGAAATCTCAAGTGGATATTTCTGATTTGTTCGCTACTTCATACACACATGCAACATGCGCATTGTTTAGTTTTCATTTCTTTTTTTGCTTTTACGGACTACGATCCAATATATCAGTTTTCGATACAGCATGGTGCATATTTAGTTACCTCTCTGCAACTTCTGAATTTTCGAAAGTCGGATTCTCGATAAATTGAAGTCTGCGCGCAGTATTGCCCTTTAATACAGGCTCAAATGTATCGAGAAAACTTTGATCGATTTTCAACTGAAGCTAACATTACTTTTTTCAAACAGTATTTTAGATTCATGGAATCTCACATTTTGAAAATGCAGAATTGATGAGTAATACTTTCTTATCATAAACGCGGCCAGATCGTTAGTTGACGTTTGCTTCGTTTGGCATATTGTCCGAATCTGGACAAAATGGACCATTTCAATATTTATATAGAGATATAAAATCGACTGTACTTATGTAGGAATATTTGGCCACTTTGTCAAACTGCTGTATCTTTTTCGCCAGGAAAGGAATCTACTTCAAATTGCTAAGGTAGGCAGTAGAGTGGCAAATCCGAGTCACGGTTAACCGTCCCCCTCTTCCCTCTCAGACGGTTAACCGCGCGAGGCGGGTTTACAACCTCACTCTCTCCGGGTCAACCGTCTCCCATGCGGCAGTGGGTAAACATGAGCTGTTCCGACCCGTGTGAGATGGGTCGAAAACAGCTCATTGTCTCCTTTCTCGGCTCTCAGTGGACCAAATTTGATGATTCAGACACAGAATTGTATTGGCATTCTTTCGATAGCCATTACCGAGTTGAGAAGTTCTGCGTTTAAATTATCTCATTCGGTTTACTGAGAGCTGAGGAAAGATGCAATGAGCTGTTTTCGACCCGTCTCATACCCGGGTCGTAAACAGCTCATCGGAGAGAGGTGGTCGTAAAAGCGAGAGGGAACGGTTAACCGTCTGACCCGTCTCTGACCCGTTCCATCTCTCCAAAACAGTGACCCGTTGACCCGGATTTGCCACTCTAGTAGGCAGGGGATCCATCGAAGCTTCAGATGCTGAAACTAGACAAGTCCTCATATTGCATAGTGATGATGCAATCACAAGTGCTCTATTTTGAAGTATCCTCGAATTTGCTACTACCAAAGTTCCTGAGTCTCAATACTCTCAATACTCAGGAAGTTTGGTAGTTGCAAATACGAGGATATTTCAAAATAGAGCATTTGTGTTTGCATCATCACTATGCAATACGAGGACTTGTCGATAAATCCCACTTTCAGCATCTGGAGCTTCGAAGGATCCTTCCTTAGAAATTTGAAGTAAATTCCTTTCCTGGCGAAAAAGAAACAGCAGTTTGGAACAATTTTTGTCGAGTTTGCACAAGCATCTAATCAAGAACTTACATCACTGGGTGTACATCCCGAAGTTCCCGTCGCACCTTCTGAATCTTGCAATTGGCGCCCATTAGAGCGCATGCAGAGATTATCACCGAGTCTGAAGCACTGAGTACCATTTCAAGCCTTTTTCGAGTCTGTACAATGTGAAGTAACGAACTTACATTGAGTTGTGATGAGCTTCACGAATGAGCTGAACACCTTGTGAACCGTCTGGAAACTGCAAAGTATGATGAATCAGACAAACAAATTTTGTTTTTCAGGAAATACCGTAAACACGATCAATTCTTTGGCGTGAGCTTTACGAGCAACCCATCGACATATCTTCGAGAGTTGATAGAATCTCTGACTAACTGAAGAAATCATGTCGAGATTATCCCTGAATTGATTAGTCTTGAAAATGAACTCTCAGTTTTATACTCACTGGTTCACGAATTTGAATATCTCTCTGAAGCAATCGTCGGAAAGATTAGAAAGATGGTCCTGATAATATTTTAGAATTTCGGAAACTGTCAGGTGTATTCTAATACGGTTCTGTGGACATGAATTGTTTAACGATCCCACATACGTTTGAGGGGCTAGACAAGATTCATGTCTCGTCATGAATTAGGTACGAAATGAGATTCTTCAAACAATATACAGTAAAGAAAACGCACTTTGCTCTTCTCCTCCACTTCTTCTGCGAATGATGAGTCAAAATCGTGAGGCATTTAAAAAAAAAGTGCTTATCGATGGAGAATTACGCTGAGGGGACAACTTATAAGGTTTTAAGATTTGAATTTAGCCTGGATCCGACTCGATCGATAGCGAGCATTAGAATGAAATCATAGTTCAAGCGTATCCACTAGGTGAACTAGAGCCCGACGGGTTTTACTCTCTGCGACGGTCAATTCATTAATGTTAAACAGCACAGGTTGCGGACCGTGCTATCTCGTACAGAAATGCAAAAGATTCGTGTGGATAGCAGTGCTTTAAAAAGTTGCGACTGAGCTCCGAGAGCACCGTCGAAACTTTTTCCCCCACTGCTATCCACACGAACCTTTCACTTTGCCATCGAGATACTGGTATCGTAACATCACAATATTTCAAAAGAACAGTGTCATGCAGATTCCCCAGCAATCAATTCAATCGCTTTCGAAAGAGTTCAAAGTCAGAATTACGGCTAGGAAGTAAAATCATCAATATTGTATTGACACCAAGCGCAAGGAAATCGCAAGGAACAGATAATTTCTCGGTGTAACGATGAATTAATTGGGGGAAGGCTTGAAAAATGTCAGAAAGGACTTCAGAGGGGGGAAGCACTCAATCTTCAAAAACATCACATTCAAACGCTGAAAGCAATTTGAAGTATGAACGGCATTCCTCCTGGATGCATCGTAATTGATGCTGTGTATCTAGTATATATTACGTTAATATCGATGGTTCTTCCATTGAACAAATACTATAATGTAAATACATTAAACTCTGAAGTTGATATGTAACGTTGTATGATACCTCGATGGCAGAATCGGTGATGTCTTGAAAGTCGTTCCAACTGAGCATTCTTGAAACGGAACAACGTATTTTGCCTGCTACTCTACGCCGCAAACGCGCCTGAAATTAGAAGATCCCGTCGTGTTCAACCAAAGAAGAATCACTTCAATTAAAATAAGACTGGCTTTAGACAAACGCTACCGGAAGATTATAGCTTACAATGATCGCTTTAATAATCCATGCAGGTTCAACCAAAAGTTGGTCCAATTCGAAGAAATCGAATCTGGCAAATGTATGTATGAAATCGTCGTCGGGCCTAAGATGAAAGTTCTGAAATGGTTCTTAATTTTAGAATCATCAAGATCTCAATAGCATTATTCTTGTTCACATACCATATCTCTATCTCTGAGAAAGAATTCAGGTGAAGTATTCCCTTGTATAAAACTGCGAAAGAAGTCAACACCAATTACCTGAATATTAGCTTATACAATTGTTTCAATCGATTTAAATAATTAAAGGAAGTGTTGTTCACCTTGCAGATGCCATCGATTTCTAGATGAAGACTCGATGGTTGCTCACAGAGAATGAGTTCCAAAAATCTCAAAGGAATGGTTCTGAGTTATTCACTACATCTGTTGCACATAAGTAGGTACAATGTATCAAATAGTCAAAAAGTCATTTTGGTTGCTTTTCTGAACTATAATAAGACTACGTCTATGTATTAATTTTTCATTCAACAAATCAAAAGTGAATCTGTGGAACAGAGTTAGTGCATATTTAGTTACCTCTTTACAACTTCTGAATTCGATGAGTCAAAAATCGGAGTCTTCAGAAATTGAAGTTTGCGCGCAGTATTGCCCTTCAGAACTGGCTCAAACGTATCGAGAAAATCTTGATCAATGACCAACTGAAGTTAACATTACTTTTTTATCAAGAATGAAGATATTTTTGGCTTGATAAAATCTCACAATTTGGATAGAAACTGTCGAGGAATAGCACTTTCTCATCATAAATGCGCCCTGATCGTAGGTTGACGGTTGCTTCTTCTGACTTTTTGACCAAATCTGAAAAATATGGCACCTCAATATTCGAGATTATTATAATTTGTATCACGTGCATCTATGGATATAAATGTTCAAGTACTTACACGATTGTTAGGTTTTGGGTATTCGTATTCCGTTTTGTATGCGACTCCCGTAGAATCTCTCTGTATGCACCGAGAAAGCATGGATGTAGGGAGCTTATTGGTTGCACTGGGAATAATAAGATATTTCATTTTATGCTATTCTTAAGTCTGAAGGAACTGACCTTGAGTTGGGAGAAATTTCACGAATGAGATTAACGCCTTCTAATCCGTTGGACAACTGTAAATATGGTGATTCGATAAACAAAAGTTATACTTAAATATTCAGGAGATACCTTATATATCATCAATTCCTTCGCTTGAGCTTTACGAGCAACCCATCGACATATCTTCGATAGTTGATGGAATCTCTGGCTAACTGTGGAAATATTGTCGAGATCATCCCTGAATTGATTAGTCTTGAAAACGAACTCTCAGTTTTATGCTCACTGATTTACAAATTTGAATATCTCTCTGAAGCAATCGTCGGGGAGATTAGAAAAATAGTCCTGAATAATATTTGAGAATTTCGGAAATCTTAAGTGAATACGGTTCTGTGGATATGAATTGTTTAACGATCCCACATAGATTTGAGGTGCAGACAAGATTCATGTCTACTCATGAACTAAGTTCTTCGAGCAATTTACAGTAAAGAAAACGCACTTTGCTCTTCTCCTCTTCTTCGAATGATGAATGAAAACCGTGTGACATTGAGTGGAAAATTAACTTGTCAATGGAGAATCGCGATGAGGGAACAGCTCATAAGGATTGACAGGTTTGAATTCAGCGTGGATCCGACTCGATTCGACTCGATCGATAGCGAGCTTTAGAATGAAAACAAGCGCATCCACAAGGTGAATGAGAATAATCATTCAATAATGTCGACACTGTGAGGCCAAAGTAGTACGCTCGTTATGCACGAACGAGAACTGTTTTTCTGCTGTATCAGATGATTTATACGAGTCTGTTTGATAACAGAAGCAGAAATTGGTTGTATCGGTCCTGCTCCTTGGTCATTTAGGATAATGATACAATAAACACGCTCTGAAGACGTTACTGTAGCAATATTGCATGATCAAGCCACAACATGTACATTACCAAAAAAATACTTTGAGACAATCAGCAACATGCTCAGAAATGTGTGAACCGTTTGTTTAATTTTGCTCATTAATTGCACGTAAACACATAATGTTATCTAATACGTTTGGGGGAAATTGGGCCCAAAGTGATGTTTTATTTCCAAATTGGGTCCGTAATGTGAATCAATAACATATTCTCCTATTGAAACTGGCGAACGATTGAAATCCGTTTGAATTCTTACAGAAACTTTTTTTGATAAGTGATGGAAGAACTAAAATTGATTCACCATTAAATATGCGGAGTGGAATCAAACCTCAACAAGCATTTCCGCATCAGTATTAGAAACAACTGTCAATTTGTCTTCGACAACCAAGCAATTACACTTTCCCATCAGAATCTCCTTGATTGCAGACATTGGAATTGCTCGGATTGTATCATCTTGATTCTCAACTTTGATAATAATGATTTCCACAAACTCTGCTAGTGGAAGCAGGAAATCTTCTATTTCTGAAAGTTTCGCGTCTCAATCATTCTGAAAACACACTCAAACCTGAAAATCCTGCTCTGAAATATTCCACAGTTCTCGGTCTCACTTTCTGGATGAAATCGAGACATGATTGGCTGGGAAAAGAAGTTGCAGAGACAAGTAAATCAAAAGTGACTTCTCTCACTAATCATCATCGATTTCCTCATGTGGTTGAATAATGCACCGCTCTACAGATCCGCATTCCATGAAGTCAGTGTTCAATTTTAAGAATTCCGTTTCAAAACAAAACACATTTCTTGTCTGAATTCCTCGAGCTAATGGTTTAGCAAAATTAAGAACCGTTCCAACGTTTTCATCATCCATTGTAAATATTATGTGCTCGCGCTGAAATGTTTTTTGCTCCATAGAATTATCGAGCGCTGCTTACTCCGAATGTAGAATAAGAAACTGCAATTGGAATGCTGAACATAGACGGTACGGCTTCCAAACAAATTCTCCAAAGAGATGCTTCTTCTAACGTATCAAAGTCTGCATTAAGGCTTGTTCCAGATTGATCCTTCAAAACCGATTTTTCGAATACTTTTAGATTTAAAATTTCACGATTTTAACTTATAAACACTAAATTTACCTCGCTCATGCAAATGTCGAAGCGACTAGCTACACGTTTCTTCAATTTGTTATTTTTCAATTCCACACCATACGCGATCAATTGACTTGTTTCATTCCTATGCATCTCAAGCGCAGGCTCGATTAGGTCTTGTAGAGGCTATAAGAGGGGGTTTCTTTTCCGAATTTTCTTTCGAAATTTTGTTGAGGACATACGGTAGATGTCTGATCGCTTGATCTGGCTTCGATATCAAGGTGGAAATACCAGTTTCGCTCAACGAAGTCTGCTCTTTGTGAGAGAGGTTTGAGCAAGGTAATGATTTTTTCTAAATCTTCCTGGTACAAATATACAACCACACTCTGAAATATGATGTGCATTCCATTGATTTATGAGCGACTTTCTGAGAAAATGAAACTATGCTTGGCACTAGGGAAAAATCGAATTCCTTCAAAATGTGTAGGTAGGTAGCACTCCCCGAGTGTATCTCAGTACTAGCTGATTTAGTGTTTTGGTACACTCACCGCCGAATGGTGATGTATGTTTCAGTGAAACATAACCCAGCCGACTTTGCCATTTCGTAACCAATCGAAACGAGAGATAGCGAAAATAACGCGCACTATTGCTGTGATCATGCATGCCAAGTTTCATCCCGATCGATTCACGACAAGTGGAAAAATCGATAATTTTAAACTAAAATAGAAAATATCTCAAAAAATCGTCTGCTTCGGTACACTTTTTTATTTGCTCAATCAATAGAGCAACCACTAAACTCGCTGCTGTGCCAATATAAAAGAAATTAAAAATGCATGAATAGAGAAATCCCAAAAAGA
>LS502593.1:552916-612377 GCA_900490845.1 Pristionchus japonicus | reverse complement strand
AGGGTACTTTGTGTAACCCTTGCAGTCTCCTTGTGATGTGACTACCACGCGGCACCGACGGGAATTTATCGGCCGGTAACGATAACAGGTGAGCAAGACGATTACGGTAATAGTCAAACAGATTAACGATTGATGGCTTTCTCAAAATTCTACGCTTCTAATGCTTTCTTCCTCTTCCTCCCACGAATCAAAGATCTCTTCTAGGTTATCTTCGACCGGCTCGACGTCGTCTTCGTCGATGACCTCTTCCGCTGCTGCGACGACTTCTTCGACTGACAAGGAGGGAGGAGAGAAGGTGAGTCCTCCTTCAGCTATTCTCTTCTAAAATGGGGGTGGGGTTCAAATGAGGGAAATAGGATAGTGATAGACGTGCCTCCTCCATTCTTCTGCTATAGTCCATGAATGACTTGCACTTCTCCTCGGGATAGTTCTCCATCCACTCAAGCAATTTCGATCGAATGACTCGTCCATCATCAGTACGATTGATCAGATCGTACTGAGCGCGCTTCATCGCACTCCACCCAAGTTCTATCGGTGCGAATTCCGCCATATACGGAGGGGTTCGCACCAGGGTGACTCCGTGTTCTCTAGAATAGGATGAACTAGACACTGAAATCAACTAAAATAAATAGAAAACTGACTCGGCCATTTTGTCGACCACATATACATTGTACTCCTTTCTGTTCAGTTTCTTCAGCTTCTCAGTCAGTTCCTTCTGTGCAAGTCATTGGTAGTTATCGCCCTTTTTTGTGACCAACCTTCTTCAGGCCAGTGGGACATGATATTCCCTTCCT
Source organism: Pristionchus japonicus (assembly GCA_900490845.1). Lineage (NCBI taxonomy): Eukaryota > Metazoa > Nematoda > Chromadorea > Rhabditida > Neodiplogasteridae > Pristionchus > Pristionchus japonicus. The sequence continues at coordinate 611,583 of LS502593.1, read as the reverse complement.
TGTTAACCAATCGGAAATCACTGCTTTGCAATCATTCGAAGTGGGCATCTTGTCGATGACCCTTTAGTGTCAATGGTTTGGTAAAGTGGGGGTAAGGAAACATCAAACCGGCTGTGATATGAAGCATTATCCATCAACAGCACGGGTCTCAGTCCCCTCTCCTCTGCCTCCTTTACTAACTCCTTGAACACATTCTCGATATACCGCTCGAATTCCTCAAAATAGATTCATAGTTGCTTTGCTTTCATGTTTCTTATGAACGGTGAATCACTCACGAGACTATTCATTTCTTTATGATAGTCTCCACCATCATCTTTCTTTCCAGTTCTCCATATCAGAGGGCATCTGAACCCGAATTCGGATAGACACGCGACAATCACAAGTCGCTCCCCTTTCTCCCATTGAGCGCTGTTTCCGGCCTAAAAGCAGGAAAGGATAATCCCATTTTTTGCCATTTTGCTCACTGTGAGACCGTTCTTGATAAACGTGAGGGGAGACTTTTGAGCTTCCTTATCTTGCCATCCGATATTGGGACGCATCCCTTTATGCACCCAAGTCTCGTCAACCGACCAAATTAGACAGTTCCCTTCCGTTCGGATCTCGAGCATGCGCCTAGGGGATTTGTCCTTTGGATACAGTACTTTAGGAAAAGGATCTCACTTCAGGAAGTGAGCCTGCAGACGGCAATAATAGTCATTCATGTAAATATTGGTGCGGCATTGTAGCTTCACAAAGGCGAAGTTCATGCCATGCAGCAATAAACGAATTGTACTAGTATTGACTGCTAGTGCACTGTCTCTCTTTAAATTATCGATTGGAATTAATTAATTAATCAAATGAATACTTCAGCGAGCCACTCCTCCTTCCCTTCTTTGATCATCTGGAGAGTCACTCTTTTGCACTGCGCGAAAAACTGGACATGCATGAAACGACGAAGCTGAAATAAGAACATCCCTTTTCGTTCTTCCCTAATTTTTGACCTTCTCTGTCGTCTCCGGACTGAATTTCCCGACTGTTCTCTGTTCCACTGCCTTCTTTGTTTGCTTGAGTGGGGGAGGAGCGCACGGAGGGAATCGATTGAGAGGAGTGGGAATGGTAGCATCGGATATAGTGCGGGATACAGTTTGGCGATGGATAGAGAAGAGGTGCGAAAGAAATGCAGGGGATAGATCCTCTACGCCGTTCTCGGCCATGAATGCATGTGCACGGAGGATCAGGGCTCTGGTTTTGTCGCAGTGAACAATGTGAGACTTACGAGAAGGGGAAGGATCAGAGGGAATATGAGGAGGGTTGGAATACGACAAGAACATGGACAAGTGATAACGTCTAATTGAGTCATGGTCATTTGCCTCCATTGCAGGAACATCTACAGTGGATGGACGGAAGGAAGAAAGGGAAGAAGGGAGACGAATGGATAGAGGAGCAGAGGAATGAGAAGAATAGAGAGGAGGACCAGAAGGAGGAGAGGAGTAGAAGGAATGAGATGCAAAGGTAGGAGTAGATGCAGTTTGATTAGGAATAGAAGAAGGAACACTAGAGGTGATAGGAGTAGTGGGATGAGGGGCGAGAGAGGAATGACGAGGGGAGCTCATTGGTGAATTGAAGTTGTCAAATGGGTTGAAATCGAAGGTTGAGGAAGGAGAGCAGACGGGAGTAGAAGGAGGAAGGTCACAATTAACGGAGATAGGGGGCATCTTCGAAAGGCCAATACCAGAAGGGGAGACAGTCGAGGAAGGAATAAGGGACCGATGTAGAAGTGCTTTGGGAGATGAACGGGGGATGAGAGTTGAGGGAGACACAGATGAGGGTAGACTAGGCGATTTGAAATGCTTAAATACAGTGGGAACATTGAGGACGTTTCTATGGATTCTCGAAGGACGGATACTGTAGGGCTGACTATCGATCGATTTAGAAGGGAGAGATAGGCGAGAAGTGGAGGGGTGAGACTTGGGAGTAGTGGGGAGTGATCTCGATGATGGAGGATTCTTGGATTGAACACACTAGAATACGTACTGGGGGTGGAAATAATATCATTAGATGACAAACCTTCGAATTGACCCTCTCCTCCTCTGCCTCTTCTCTTCCATTCTCAATTCTCCTCTCATTTCCATCGTTCCCTTTACTAGATTCGCTGTCACCCATTATCTACCTGTTATCGTTCATCTATGCATTGTGTGTTCTAAGGTTCATCACAAGATAAATTATTGATTACCCCAATCATAAATACGTCATTCATAGCCAATTCTTTGGAAAATGAGAATTTTTTATCACAGAATCGAATGTTTTTGAACATTTACAATGAGGATTAATCGATAATATGTTGTTGTCCGTTGTGAAACGAAAGGCTTTTTTCGACATAATACTTTATCGCAGTAAATACGATATGGAACAAGGCCGGTTTGTGTGCCAGGTCTAGGCAGGAGCTAAGGTTGAATGTACAGATTACAGTGACAATGCCAGTGAAATCAAGGACAGTGTATTAGGATATTTTTGTGTACTACAGGTAGAAGTACAAATAAAGCAATTGTCTGTCACAGAAATACGTTACTTTGGGGGCAAAGAATCATTTTAGGACATGATCAATAAACATTGCAAGGGTTACGGTAAGCATACGGTTACCTTGTTGAACGATCGATAAATCAAAAGTTCAATCAATTCGACGCCATTCAATCGCTTCTTCCATCGATTTCAAACCACGAACAACGGTGCTTCCTGAACAGGCAAGGTTTCTTATGGAATGAAAGTGCCTATTGGAGAAACCGATGGTTCTGAGAAAATGTCAAGTATCAAAATGAAAATCCGCGCATAGCCTTCGGCACACCTATTACCTATGATCAGCATGAATAGGCAAAATACATTGATATCGATAAAAATGTACCTGAGGAAGCAACGTCGTTCGAGATTTGAAATCGATGGAAGAATTCATTGAATGGCGTCCAATTGATTGAACTCCTTCTGTCGGCAATATATTTCAGGACCTATAAACGGAATTTTGAGATAATAAGTGAAAGGAAAATCAAAATATCAAAGGTTTTCGGGCACTTCTAATGTTCCGGGGCAAGGGGAAGGGGTTGTTGTCCTAATTTATTGCTTAGAATACGATTAATACCGTGTAATAATAACTTTGGGCTTAATTATGATCTCGGCCTTCTTCCGTGGTGCCCCCGGAGCTTTAAAGGTGCCATATCTCTTTCAAAATCAACAGAAAATAGCTAAATCAATCAAACGAAAAACTGGAGAAAGGGCGCTCCTGTACCGCCGCCGTAATTCGCTCCTGGCGACGCGTTTCTGTAAGGAGTGTATTAGCAAGCATTACGAAGGCATCGACAATAGAAAACGCGCTGATCTGAGCGGAGACGATGAATGTAAAGCGTGAAAATGAGGTGGGTTTGAAGTAGTGGCGATAAACCGCGTGTAATGCATTTAGAAACGCGGGTATTTCGATCAAATGGTGTCAGCGATGAAATATCCAGCATACTAACATAATTAGAACAGAAAATAAGTGAATCAATGGGGGGAAAGCGTGGAACAAGGAAAACTCGCGAAATTGAATAAAATGTTCCGCTTGTAATCCAGCAGAGACGACGTTCGAGGGGGCGGGACGCTAAACAGCACATGTCACTTGCTGAGCATTTGAAACGCACGATAATCTCCCAGACGACTGCTTCAGAGGAATATTCAAATTCGTAAACCAGTGAGTAAAACATTTGCTTCGATTCGTTAAAAAAAACTGTTTTGAGGGACGACCTTGACGGAATGTCTACCATTAGCCAGAGGTTCTATCAACTCTCGAAGATATGCCGTTGGATCCCTAGCAAAGCTCAAGCGAAGGAATTGATCTTGTATAAGGTATTTTCTTAGATATTCCTACCTCAAACTGTGATTTAGGCAATGACTGAAAAGGATTCTAGACTAGGGTTTCGCATTCTTTTCCCTTTTTGTATCGTTCTTCTTTACTTCTCCATTGTGATGTGGAGAATGAGGGAGAACGGAAGACAGTGTGATTACATCATCTGCGAATCGGCAACACTATTCGCAAACGATGTGTGCATTGCTAAATACTCCCAGGGACTTCATAGATTGATATAACTATCTTTAGCTGTCACATAGAGCTATCTTTTATAATGGGGCTGAATGGTGGTTCCTGAATAAACACTTTGCTAAATAGTACAATTTGTTGCTGATTCACAATCAGTGAATATTTGGATTTCTCTATTGGTTAGATGAGAGGGAGAAGATCCTCTTCCAAGAGGAATCCTCCATATAATTAGTAATTCTCATGTTTCGCAGTTGTCGAATAGAAAAGAAGGCGTTCGTCTCGATCGTGAAACTCCGCCTAAATCAAGGTTAATATCTCTTTTTATTTCTCACCCTAGCAATATATATTTAGACTAATTGATTCAGAGTCAAAGTTCCCCGTAACCTTCACACATGCAAGCTTTCTCGTTGCAAAACAATTGATTCCGCAGGAGTGACAACAACCAGTGAATACCTTCACCCGAAATTCAAAAATGTCAGTAATTGATTAAGTTTGTGCAAGGGTTCCAGGAGATATTCAAACCATCATAGAGATTGTCATACTTTTTCAGAATTGGATAACCTGCCCTTCAAAGCAACAACCTTCTATAGAAGATGAGACCGTATTCCTGATGAGAAAATATTATTGTTCGACTGTTTCTTTTCAAATTGTGAGATTCTGCGAAGCCAAAAAAAATCGAATTTGTGATCATAATGTTTATTTCAGTCGAGAATCGACAAAGCTTTTCTCGACAAATTCGAGCCTGTCTTCAAGGGTACTACTGCGTGCAAACTTCAATTTCTCAATAACCCGACTTTCGGTGTCTATACAGTGAAGAGGTAATTAATGCAGTAGGAATGTAGTCAACATCTTAAAGATTCGGTCGGACTAAACCGAATCCGGGATTCATCAAGAGGCTAGGGCCATGCACATAACAAATAGTTAGATTGTATCAGCAAATGCTCAAATCTTAACCTTCCTTTAAGATTTATGGAGCTCATTCTCACCGAGCAGCCGTCCTGTCTTTATCTAGAAATTGATGGATTCTGTAAGGCGAGTTGTGCTTTTTTGAATACTTTTTTATATATTAAAAGTACAGAATATTGATGACGACTTTCTCCGCCGTTTTGTGGAAGGGAATACTACACCTGAGTTCTGTGTCCGAGATGAAGTGGCGGTATGTGAAATAGAAACTTTTTTTTCAAGCTTACGAAAATGTTCAGTACTTTAAACTTACGCCCGAGGACACTTTCATAGATACGTTCATCAAATTCGATTCATTCGATATGATGCAACTTTGGGTTGAACCTGCATGGATACTCAAAGCGATCGTTGTGAGTCAAAATTTGGTCGTTCCCTTCTCTTCTAAATAAAATGCGATCTCCTAATTTCAGGGTCGTTTGCGTCGAAAGGTGGAAGGCAAAATGCATTGTTCTATTTCCAGAATGATTTATTGGAATGATTTTCAAAACATAGGCGATCCTGACATCACGGTATCTACTACGCAACACATGTATACAAGAAAGATTAAAACATATTTTTGCAGTACTGCTATAAAGAGAACAGTGTCGACATTAAACTCAGACGAACTCCATGGACAGCATCCATTTCAATACATTCAGGATTGATGCCGTGGATGATAACAGTTGATTTCATCGTTTGAATATGAACTGTGAACGTTAAAAATTTGTCCATGTTGAATTGTATTTGTCCGAAATTAATAATTCGGTTTAGTGTTCAAAAAATAAACTGCACTGATATGACTTGAGTGAATGAATTTAGAATACTGCCTCGTTTGTAAACCAGTTCGGACAGATGGGGTTGGAGTGGTTTTTACCTACAATTTTTAAACGTTACAAGCGGTGGTCGTTACTCAGTACATTTGTGTCACCAGCTCGGCATTACCACAGGGAGAAAGTTCAGACAACGTGTGTTTGAAGCGACTATAAATCAATGTTTAGTGCGTCGTCATTCTCCCGTTTCAAGCTTCAGGGCTCAGTAGCTGATTTGATTTCAGTAATTCTGCTAATTGCAGACTTTACCTCCTCAAGCGGATCTATGGTGAGATTCGAAATGGATTTAACATGAAAGCTGAAATTTAACTTTACAGGATCATCTTTCTACCCTCCCAAACGATTGCTTCAGGGAAATTTTTAAATTCCTAAACCAGTAAGTATGAACTTTCATTAACACGAATAATTCATTTTCCAGGGATGAAGTTGACATAATTTCTACAGTTTGCGAGAGGTTTTATCAGCTTTCAAGGATATGTCGCTGGATTGCTTGCAAGTCACAGGCAAAAGAGTTGATCATGGAAAGGGTATGACAGCAAAATCAACCATTTGGTGATTCTAATTGGTTTGAAGTAACACTTTTGCAGAAACTTGATGGATATCAAACTATGAGTTTTATACGTGAAGCTCCTCCTACTTCGAGGTAAGACGGAGGTTGTTCAAATCAACACTTCTGATTCAGGCTCAATTCATTGGAGGAGCCTCATCCAAGAACTCTTTATCGATGCTTGACGATAGATTCAACAGGAGAGACATGGAAGATGGAGTTCACTTCTCCGGAGATCATGGTAGCTCAGTCGCGCAATTTACAGTTATATTAATTTATTTACGACCTGATTTTTTTCACACATCACCAAAATATGGGCGGCGTTTGGGCCACTAGGCAATCATAAGCCCTATCCCTGGCCAGAAAACATCCCAACCACTTCTCGTGCAGTTAACCTCCCAACTTGTTCGCTCAGTTATTTTCTGGCAGTACACGTCTGAAGCGATATGGTTACAGTAATAGGGCACACTTTGCATCCAAATATATTTCAATGAATAGTAGAACGATAGAAGCGAGCTATGCTATGTTAGTGGCTTCCTTTTACAGCCATGGATTTGGAGTCAGAAGAAACAATTGTCAATCAACGACCAGGCCGTATTTCTGATGAGAAGATATCGCTTTTCAACCATTGATTTCGAGACTGTGAGACCAATATTCAATAGAAAAACGCCTTTACAAATATTATCGATCTCAGTGTATCATCGATCAAGAGTTTCTCAACACTTTTGAGCCCGTGTTAAAGAGAAAATCTGCAGTGAGGCTGCAAATTCAAAACGCTACTATCTCCGAATCATCAAACTCGAAGGTTGCCAAGAGGTACTTTCTGCTGCGGGACACAAATATATATCTTTTTTCGCATTTTCAGGTTTTTGGAACTTTTGCTATCTGTCAAACCTTCCGCCCTATGTCTCGCAATCGATGGAATTTGTAAGGTAAGTGATATCTTCACGAATATTCGAGTATTCGTCTTTCTAATTTTCAAAGTTAAGGATGTTTACATCGATTTTCTAAGCCGTTTTGTGCAAGGAAACACTTCACTTGATTTCCGCCTCGTGGATAATGAGACGGTTTGTTGAAATTCTTGATACTGAACGTATACATGTTAACTTTTCACTTATGTAATAGGGACTGCAATTCGTTTCAAGCCTACATACTTATAAAAATAAGCGCATTTTCAGAATTCTTTTCTAAAGCCAAACGAAGATTTCATTGAAACACTCTGCGAATTCGATTCTTTCTATATGAGACCGCTTCTGATGAGACGTTCTTGGTTGATCAGAGCGATAGTTGTGAGTTTACATTTATTATTCTTAAACGTGGCATATTAATCTTTAATAATATTGCGTTGATATTGCAACGATGATTTCTCCGTATCAGAAACGGTTGCGCCGTAAGGTCAAAGGAATTATTCATTGTTCCGTGCACAGAAGGATTACATGGATCAACGTTGCGGACTTAATTGACGATGACATGGAGGTACAACTCATCATACTTTAGACATTTTGTGCTTATTCTCAGCAAACAGTGAGGCACTTCACAATGAGCTTTTTTCAGTGTTCTCAGACCGAGACAGGAATCACTATTAAACTGAGTCAGACTAGCTACACGGCATCAATTGTGAAGTACCGAGCAACGCCTCCGGTAATAGAGGTCACGTTCGATGCCTGATTCGTCTTCATGTTATTTAATTTCACTGTTTTGTGCTACATCAGCGTCAGATTGACATAAATTAGTACCAATAGCATGTCGTATACATTTTCAAACTTCTGCCAATTTATTTCGTTGAATATACTCGCATCGCATCAAATGAACAATCCAATCTTGATCTTTCGTATTTATTCTCTCACTGCTCACAGATCACTTTCTTATCTTCACAAAGATGATCTTTCATAAATCGAATCCTGAGATTATCACTTCTCCCTATCCCTCACAGATCCTTCGCAATGCCCCTTGTGTGCCGTCGTCTCTATCGCACACTCGCAACGACTCCTCCCTCACTCCTTCTTTTCCACACTCTCTGACGACTCTCCTACTGATAGAGTGCTCGAATCAAAGAGTCACAAAGAAAATCGTCCCTCACTATCTCACAGTGTCCCCACAGTGTCTCTTTTCTGCGCAAAACGGTCGAAAACGAGGGATTGTTTCTCTGCTTCTCTTCTATTTGCATGATCACCCGTCTTCTCTGACTCGAAATGTTATCGATGATCTGTTCTCAGTTCGCGATAAGGGAATTAAAGTGACCGATAACAGGCGAGAGAATTGATATAAATACTGCAGATCAGTGAAGATTCACATGTTCGATGGTCTGTTTTCCGTCTCCACTCACGCTCTTTCAATGCGAATGGTCCAATCACGTTCATTATCCTCACTGACATTATTCGTGAGAATCCTGGGCTTCAGTGTAGCTTTGCCCCTGTGATCAGCTAAGCCTCCCCAGGAATGCTAGACAGTGAAAACACGCGCTTACTCCCTATCGCTATCAGTTGTTTGCGCCATAACGATGATCGATCTTCCACTTACTTTTCATTATTCTTTTCGGCAGTTTCGCGCTAACTACAAGGACTTCATCGTTTTTCTACGTCACGCTGCATTATCATTCACAGCTGGAACTTATCACAACGTAATCTATTCAGAATGCTGGTCGTCCTCCTTCTTCTACTCGCCGTTGTGATCTACTACTTTGGCATCAATCGCATCCTGGGTGAGCTTCTGATTCATAGCTTTTCGTATTTTATACGACACTTCGATGACATCAACTGTCCTTCCAGGTCTCCCGCCCGGTCCTCCTCCTCTCCCTCTCATTGGCAACATGCTCTCGTTCAGATGGGATCTGGACAATGTGAGACCACCTATTCATTTTCTGCCCCTCACATCTCCTTCACACCCGCAATGAATGTATACAAGATCTGCCTCAATCGATATCTGTGAATCGATACAGTAACCCGATCATGATCAGGTGCTTCTCGACTGGAAGTCCAGATACGGTCGCGTCTTCACCGTATGGCTGCCAGTGCCGATGGTCGTGATTGGCGATCACCAAGTGAGTTTATTTCTAACTGACGGCTCTGGTTTTCCATACCCAAATAGAAAGAACAACGTTGAATCTCCTGCTGAAAATATGATTTTGCTACCGGAACCGTTGATGTTGTTGGTTATCGGCGATCATCAGGTGAGTTTAATTCTATCGATTTCTACAATGCATCTACCGTATAATCCCTTCTCACTCTTGATTCATAATGAGATTGAATGCTCTCTTCTTCAAAAGCACTCATCTGAACCCAAATACAGTCATAGCTATGCGGTGATTCTCAACTAAACTCTAAACAGCACTAGGTCGGATGAGAACATTTGGGATAATAACCTATTGGTTGAGCAGGGGGAGGGGGCAACTGATATGAAATAGATGGAATATGCAAATGGTACTGATCCAGTAGGTTATCGTCTGAATGTTCTCATCCGACGTAGTGCCCTCTAAACAGTAACAAGAATTGCAGCTCCTGCAAGAGCACGTGGTCAAGAACGGCGACGTCTATCTGGGTTAGTTTTCTTTTCATTTCTTTCGCATGAATATAAGATGAAAACATAGGTTCTAGCCACATGGAAGGGCACTTGTGGAGTTCCCCGGAAGAATGGATGTGTTTCACTCATTCTATAATTTGTATTGCCCTAAGCAGGGTTGGTGGTCGGGGTGGATGGTGGATACTCTTCCGGTGAACTCCACAAGTACCCATGGAAGATTCTGTGGTGTCTTCTTTGTGTGGCATCTGTGCAGTGAGAGGATGGAAGACGTGGGGGATATCAAAGATCACTCTCTTCCTTTGCAGCCAAGAAGAACCCCGAGCAGTTCATGGAGATCTTGTCGGGAGGACTGTACGGACTGGTGTTCGAGGACAATAGCATGGTCAAGGTGGGTTGCAAGACAGGGCTGTGCAAAGTTGTACGGTCTCTCATTTCGCAATGCTCTCTCGCCGGTCAGAGGAGAAAGCATGTGAAAGTGAGAGACCGTAAAAACTTTGCACAGCCCTGACCCTGTTCGCTTTCTGATCCATTTCAAGGATATTCCTAACAAATACGTAATTGACGGTACAAATAAACAAATGAACTGAAGAAAGAGAGTGAACATTCAGGAGCAACGTAAGTTCGCTCTCAAGAGCCTGCACGAAGTCGGATTCGGCTCGGCAGCTCTCGAGGTTCAGTTTCTCACTTATGGCGTTTGAATCTGTTTCAGAGTAAGATTAAGGATCATCAGTTAGAGGATCAGACGATGGTACGCAATTTCGTTTGACCAAAAATATCGTCGCTCCATTTTCATCCTTATGGTCGAAAAATCATGCGATGAGATGAATGAAATCCTATCCAAACATCAACCAAATTCACAACTTGCCATTAGTAGTGGCATCTCGCTTTCGTGCGTTAAAGCCACGCTAAGTTTCAGTCTGAAGATGATTTCCTTCCTCTGAATGATGTAGATGATAATTCAGGACACCGTTCACAACTACGCCCTCGAAGTGGTCGCCCGTTGGCAGAAGTCTGGAGGAGCAGCGGTCGATGTCACTGAGAATATCATGGTGCTTTTTCTATCTCAATTTAATCTGCATTCTGCAAGTTCTTCCCTTCATCGGCATCAATTTGTGAAGGAAGCTCTCCATTCATCCCTAGTCTGCATGCTCAGACAGTAGTACGAAAACGTAGGCGTGATAGGCAATGATTTATCAGTCATAGGGAAGCCGGTTCGAAGTCTTCGAATCAAATCGACAACTCTGCTCTATCGTAGTCTTCACACTCACAATGAATCGATCGTCTCACAGAAATCGATCGGCAACGTCGTCTGGAACGTCACTTTCGGAATCGCTCTCGACTTCGACAACGACATCGTCCCCGCATTCAGGCAGCTGCAGCAGGACGTGAGCTGGTCTTTCGAAATTTGAATCATCTGTTTTTGCTTTTGAAGAAAACCAAATAAGAATGATCAGATATGTTTCAAAGAATCCTCAAGTTTTCAAACAACGGCAAATAGTTGATAACTTGATTGCTGCCGATCAAAACCACAAAATGCAAGTCATTCTCTGAAATGATCTTTCGCTTTTGTAGAGCCTATCCGTTACCCAATTCACAAGAGCATCCCTGAGTTATCGATCATTCCAGTCCATCCCTCTCATGGCGGGTCCTCTCATGATGTTCATCGAGATGTTTCCCATCCTTCGCCGATTCGATTTCCTCTTCGGAAGTCCGATCAAACAACTGAAAGTGATGGTGGACAAGAGTAATCACATGATTGTGGATGTGAGTTTTATTTGAGCATTCTAATCTTCTCTTTGATTCGCGATTCCGAGCAATTCCAGATTCTCTTTGATAGAGACTCTTTTGAGTTCGTCCTGAATGTATGAACTCTTTTGATCTCTTTCAAAACGAGTTAGGGGAAAGAGAAGGAGGCGGAGGGTCTGGTTGTGCGTCTGCGAACCCGTTTCACTGTGAACCTTCCAGGCAATCCGAACCGTCGAGAAGTCCTTCAACCCCGACAATCAGCCTTCCTCCTACGTCGAAGCGTTCATTCGAGAGATGAAGAAGAACGAGGAAGCGGGAAAGCCCATGGGTAAGCACTAACTGAGATTAAAGATGGCTTGACAAGAAATGACTCTCCTCATTGCGCACGCTCTCTCGCCTTTCTCGCCGGTGAGAGAGTGTGTGAAATGAAGAGAGTGTTTGTTGTCAAACCTAGCCTAGTCAGGATCCTTTTTTATCACAACCAAAAAATGAAAGTGAATCTGAATCAAAATTCAATAGAAGAATCATTTCAGGAAATTTCCACTTCGATCAGATGCGAAATGCTGCCGCGACTATTTGGGGAGCAGGTAACTCCTGTTTCCAACTGAGTCGTTAGATAATTTGGAATCGAAATGCTTTCAACGTTACCACTGCCTTCTCAATAGTTGTATCTTTGTAGGTGTAACTTTCTCTCTGATTCCCACCCGTCGTCGAATCTCTCAGCACACTTGGACAACGTGCTCATTCAGGATTCGACACAACCGTCGGCCTCCTTCGCATGTGCTGTCTCGAGTTGGTCAATCACCCTGACGTCCAGAGGAAACTGCAGAGAGAGATTGATGAAGTGATCGGGGAGAGGGTGCGTTCGATTTCCTTCTCTAGTTCTTAGCAGAGTGTGGGTTGCCGTCTTTTCATTTCACACACTCTCTCGCCTCTCTGGCATGTGAGAGTTCAAAAGTCACTCAATTAATCTCAGAAAATAAACCACATGCCAAAATGAAGATCAAAGATCACATCTTCAGAGAATCCGCAACGACGACCAAAAACTGCTGCCCTACACGAGCGCCTTCTTGCAGGAGGTTAGAAAGCCATCTTTCGCACCAATTGAAACAATTTCTCTCAGATTTATCGCCTGGGCAACGTACTTCCTATCAACTTCCTACGTATGACCACGCAGGATACGGAGATTGAGGGTAGGCTGAATCTTTGAAACGTTGTAGGATGGCCTGACTAGCAAGCCTAATAAACAACGCTTATCAAAAAAACCAGACACCTGGCAGAAGATGTCAAAAGATAGACCAAACTAGGGATGGCTTGGCAAGAAATAACTCTCCTCATTTCGCACTCTCTCTCTCTCGCTTCTCTGACCGGTGAGAGAGTGTTTGAAATTGAGAGAGCGTTTCTTTCGAAGCCATCCCTAGACATTACATGCATTTCCAGGTCATCGCATTGCATCCGGCACTACAGTCCTTCCGCAGTTCTCGATGGTTCATGCGGATCCGAAGGAGTTTGAGAGGCCAGAGCTGTTCTGTCCGGAGAGACACATCGACAGTGAGGGAGGGTTTATCAAGGTACGTACGCCCAGTTTCGGCACTAGGTCGGATAAGAACATTTGGACTGGATGGGCACCTAATGAAGGCGAGCGAACACCTGTTATGTAATAGACGGAATGGTGCTCATCCAGTAGGTAATCATCTAAATGTTCTCATTCGACCTAGCACCCCCGTTTCAGGCGTAACAGTATCATTATCATGGTTTGAACTCTTTGTAATGAATGATTCCAGGACCCTCGCATCACTCCCTTCTCCATTGGAAAGCGTGCTTGTCTTGGTTAGTTGATCATTTTCGAAATTGAGAAACGGATATTATTTCAGGAGAAACCCTAGCACGAATGGAGATCTTTGTTATGTTCGCGACGTTCGTTCAGCACTGTCACTTCACTCCGGTTGGAAAAGTGGGTTGTTTTTTGTATATCTTTGCCAAAAATAGAAAATCGCTTCTTTCGAAAAGTTTAAAAACAGAAATGGCAAATTACAGGTCCCTCCAGCCGTCGAATACAACTACGGATTCACTCGCTCTGTAACTGATTTCGAAGTGAAGATCGAACCGAGAAACTAGGAATTAATTGCATTGTCTGTACCATAAAGTTGATAAATCGATTTTTCTTCGAATTGTGATTATTATCAGTATTCTTGCAATGAGAATGAATCGTCGATTCAACCACAAACACGTATTCGTCTCATCCACAGTACGTCCAGACTAGGTTAACTTTGTAGTCATCTAGGTTAGCACTAGAGAAGAGGTGCAATGATCACTCTCTCCTCTCTTCCCGTTGTCTATCGCTCACGATTCTACCCAACCCACTGATCATTGCTTACCCACGCCTTCGGAGTTCCCCGTTTATAAGTGAGATCAAATGAGCTCTGATGATTTACTGATTCCATTATTCATAGTAGTGCATTTCCAATCATCAGTTTCGCACTTTTCGCTGTCATATTATGTAACGCGCGAAACTTATCCCAATCTCTTTATGCAACCCGGTTGCACCTTTCGATCGTTTTTTTCAGTGCACGTTGATCCAGGAGAACAATTTCTCATTATGCTGCTCATTCTTCTATTCCTCCTCACACTCGGCATTCTCTGCTACTCGCTCCTCATCAATCGGATCAAAGGCAAGTCGCTGCTTCATCCTACACATTTGCAACTCTTCTTGAATCTGGATGAGTGAGATGAAAAATTGATGATGAATCTGACAAATCACACAGGTCTCCCGCCCGGGCCTCCACCGCTGCCGCTCATTGGGAACTTCCACCAGTTCGAGGCTGATTTGGACAAAGTCAGTTCCGAAAATCATTCCAAAACTACGAAAAATTCCAGAAATTCTTCGAGTGGAAGCGGCAGTACGGCAAGGTGTTCACAGTGTGGATGCCCCATCCGACCGTGGTGATTACGGATTACAAGGTGAGATTGCGGAACTTATGGGAGGCGATCGCGTGTGTTTCACTCCACTGTAAAATAGCTGCAAAGGTGTAGCTTTACAATATTGAGTTATTTGCTTGTTGAGAAAAATATTCAAAATTCCAGCTCATGCAATCACACATCGTTTGGGATGGCGACAAGTTTGCGGACAGAATCAATCCCAAGTATGCCTATGATTGTTTATCGCTCACGTTGGTCTCGGGAAGCCAATATAGATCCAGGCTTTGGAAACGATCAAGATGAGTGTATTTCAGAAATATGATCGAACTGCTGCTGGGCGGCGAATGCGGGCTAGTGTTCAATGATAATGGAATCTGGAGGGTGAGTGAACGTTCTCAATCTATTTGATGTGTGATTGCACTAGGACACATCATTAACCACGTTTGAGCCATTGTATCCTGGTCACACAATGCGCTAGAGTGTTCTGCTCTAATAATATCGAAGTGACTTTCCAGGAACAACGTCGCTTCGCTCTGCACGCTTTGCGCAACGTCGGCTTCAACAACGCCGCTGTTCAGGTAACTTGAAATCAAAATCTATTCGCGAAAGTATGTTTCACAATATCAGCAAAATCACATTGAACACCATCTTTCGATGATGCCATCACTGCAACTTTTCCGAATAATTCATTTCCCCTTTCAGAGCACCGTTCAGGAGTATTCTCGTGAGATCATCTCTCGATGGTCGAGGGAGGGAGAGGGGAAGCAGCCGGTGGATCTCACGCTCGGTCTCATGGTATTCCTTTTCTCATTTGATGTTTTCGCTCTATAAAATGCACCAAAAGGCAGCATTTTTCAACTAACAGAGTTCATCGAAAGCTGGTTATTACCGGTCTGGTACCTCCCTAATACCTCCCGCAGCCCCTACGGGCAATGATCGGAGCATAAAGCGTCTGAGTTACCCCAGTGTATGCTGGAGCGTTTTCACTTCAGTTTTCAGTTCATAATCATACACCGATCCACTCAGATCTGCGTCTCTAACATCATCTGGCAGCAGACCTTCGGCCGCACTCTTCCCTTCGACGATCCCCTCTTCGAGAGGGTCAAGGATCTCGCGAAGGAGGTACTCAACATCGTTCTAGTTAAACAGCTTCAGATATCATGGAACATAGGCCAAATCATGAAATCAACCAACAACGCAAACGCAACTCCACCAAAAATGGTTCTAAAGGGTCTCGGCTTCTTGAGACAGTTTTTGTCGTGAAAATGAATCAAAGCCACCAATTACTTTCTAGGTCGTGGAGTGCATCCAATCAAGAGGATGGTCGATGAGAACAATAAGATAATGGAGATCCTGGACCAGGTAGTGCTCCTGTGGCATTCTAATCAGCTTAGTACAACTGTGGCGAATGCTTTCTTAGAATTGTTCTATGCGAAAGAACGTCCTACGTTCACGATTCACACACATTCAGGAACTGCTTCTCGTCCGAAAGCACTTCAACGAGGACGAGGTGCCAACGTGCTACGCGGACGCCTTCATCCGGGAGATGAAGAGGAGGGAGGAGAAGGGCGAGGATCCTGGTGAGCCAATCATTCGCGTCACTGATAGATGAAGTGGAACCAAACTGTCAATTATTTCGAAAATCATCCAGGCACATTCACTCATCAGCAGCTTATCGGATCCTGCTACGATCTATGGACTGCCGGCTTCGAAACTACCGTCACCACGTTGAGATTTGCCTTTCATTACATGGTTTGTCGACTCTTCTCCAGTATCATTGTTGATGAACAGTTCAGCCCAGGGTCGATGTAATTTGAAACACATCAGATCAACCATCCCGAAGTGCAGCGCAAGGCCCAGCAAGAGATTGACGAGAAGATTGGCAAGAGGGTAATAAATCGCTTTATTATTTAATTAAACCAAGGTATTGAAATTCAGACGATCCAAATGGAGGACCAAAAGCAGCTGCACTATTGCAATGCCGTGCTGCAGGTTTGGTTTTCTCTTCTGTCTTTTGATTCCATAAGTTTCACGTTTGCTTCAAGTTTTCTATGTATTCGCTTTCGACGATGTCATGCAGGCATTTTCTTGTAAAGCACAAAGAAGCAATAAATTCAGGAAATCGATCGCCTCGCGAACATTCTCACCGTCAACTTCACTCGCATGACCAGTGCGCCAGTGCAGATCGAAGGTTTGCCCAATCGATACTTACCGTACTCCAAACACACTCACAGTATCTCCATGACTACCGTAATCTCAGGTTACTCCATTCCGCCCGGGACCGGCGTCATCCCAGAGTACGCCATGGTACACATGGACAGGGAGGAGTTCGAACGACCGGAATTGTTCTGTCCCGAGAGACATCTCAATGAGGCTGGGGAGTTCGTCAAGGTTAGTCAGTCTCTATCTTCTCTAGTTTATTGTCTTCATAACCTATTCACTGATATTTGTGTTGATGTAGAGAAAAGAAAAATGAATGCTCTACAGGACCCTCGGATCGCTCCTTTCTCCATCGGTAAACGGTCTTGTCTCGGGGAGGGATTGGCGAGAATGGAGCTGTTCCTCTACTTCACTGCATTCATTCAGCATCTGTCGTACTCTTCCGTTTCTAAGATCCCACCACCTCTGAACACTGTGGTTACGTTCACTAGATCTCCTGCTCCTTATGAAGTGTTGATTGAGAGAAGATAATGAAGAACTCTTTTTCAAACTGTATGAAATTGAATAAATTAATGAACTCGTTCAGTGCCCACATTCATCATCATCGCATTTCTCTCATTCCGATCTCACATCTCTGGTAGTATAGTGGTTAGTATCCGCGCCTGTCACGTGCGAGACCCGGGTTCAATTCCCGGCCAGAGAGAATCTTTTGCCTTTTGCGTATGTATCGAATGTATCAAAACCAACAAAAGTTTCTGCGTTCGGGGGGAATCGAACCCCCGTCGAATGCTTGGAAGGCATCCATGCTGACCATTACACCACGAACGCGGTTGGGTGGGTTGGATGAGGAAGAGATCATATCCCACGCAGCCGCGGACAACCTGTTTTTGCTACATGCGCTTTTCCTCCAAAGATGGGATAGCGGAAAGTAAGGACACTTTCGGAATGAAAGTACGAGTGAAAGTAGTTGTTATGGCACGAAAAAAACCGTTGAGTAAAGTAAAAATAAGATCTCCTATTTTAGACTGATCCTACTCGAGCTGCACTTTTGTTGACTGTGAAATATCGTTACTAATCAAACAGTGTTAGATGTTTTTGCAATCTGTGAGAACTATCTGGAAGATGTCTACAACGCTTGACATTTATCTGCCCATCACCCATCTGTCCTTTCCCCGTTCAAAATATTTTTAATGCCTTTTTCGTCGGTGAGAGAATGTGTGAAATGAAGGGACAGTTACCGCATTTCGAAAATCCACCATTTCGCACCTTCCAAACCGCAGGTTTAGCAGTGGTTTGTGGTGAGTGACCATCAGCTAAGAGAGAAAAGGAAGCCGAAGTGATGCTCAAGTGTTTTCACCAATTACCCCTTCACTTCTCCCTTCTTTCTCGCTTTGTGCCTACCTCAGAACAGTTCAGGAATAGATTGAAGCAGTTGTAATGACTGTTTTCACACTTTGCATGTGATGGTTGGAATTAGGTTTGTTTGCTAGTGAAAAGTTGCAGATTTTTCATATATTTCAAGCTGCAGTTTTTCCCTCACTTCTCACAGAGTATACTCTTGAATCCGCGGCTCCACTTCAGACTCCCGAAAGCGCGGCACAAAATTTCAATTGCGTTGAGTATGACGGACATGTGACAAATCCGCCGAAATTCTGCCTGCCTTGGACTAAGGATTTCCATATTTGGCCCTTCATCTTCGATATTACGTTTTTCTCGGTTGTACTTTCTTTACCGGCCTTCTCAGGGTTGATGGATTCTAGTATCGGATACAATAACGAGGACAGCTCGTTGTATTACGTTTTCCCCTTTCTGTAATTCTGAATCGTATCCCCCAAACATGATCTCTTCAGTGTTCATATTTTGAAGGTCAGTGAGACGAGAGAGGATGAATGAGGAGATTGATGCCTCCTATTGTCTCCTTCCGTTCGAATCTGTCAGCAACCTTACTCTCTATCCAATCATTAGCCCCACTCGCCAACCTTGTATCGTGCTCATTACTTCCGTTACCTGACCCCATACGCACCTTCTTTCATCCTGTACCTCTATATTCCCCATTCTCTATCGCTGGTCTGACACCCCCACTCCGTTCCTATCTGACATCTATCCCCACAACAAAGTGTTCCCGGTTCGCGCACCCTTTAATTATGGATGGGATGCAAGGGGCGGTACAGGATGTATGCAGTAAAATTACGCATTCCGAGAGAGATGGAGGAGAGATGGAAGAGAGGGCGTTCTGGTGTGGCAGTGACACGAGAAATATGAGCCCGGCGCCATTAGAGCATTGGCCTGTCTCTCTTTCTCTCTCGTGCTCTCTCATTGTGCATGATCGTCTAAGGAGCCTGAGTAATGGAGAGATCGCTGCTACGCCATTAGGAATTTCTCACGATCGCGCGCCTTATTCGGGCACTCTGAGAGCAGCATTGCACTTCAAATATTCTTCCTTTGCGAATGAAAATGCTAATTTTTAGGTTGGTTTTGCGATGAATCGAAATGATCAACTTTCTCTATCAACTTTGTTTCTTGTATATGTTCCGAAACATACTCCGTTACTATATTCAAATCCCATCTGTTCCCGTTTTTCGTTTTTATCGGCTATAATGGGACAAGGACCGTTCACTACGAATTTGCAGCGTTATGGCTTCGCTCTAGGACTAAGCCCCAAAGGGAAGCAGGTTCAATCACCCTCTCTCCCTCTACTCTTCTCTTTTTCTCATAATCTGCAAAGCCTTGAGCTGGGCGCACCCGTTCCTTGCTGGGATTGAGCTTCCCTTTAGCACTTTCTCGGCGATCAGAGAAGCGAGAGAGCACGCAAAACGAGGAGGGCGCCTTCCCTCAAGATATTGTTCCTCAAGGCCCCGCGCAATCTGGGCTTTGCCTATGAGTAATGATCAGTCTAGCTCGATTGCATGTCTCTCACAGACGCTTTCCTATCCCTATTGCCAAAGGTTCCGCCCTTATGAGTGACAGCCTATGCAAATGCAAGAACATCTCTTCTCAAGTGTCTCTCTCGATCTCTCCCTGGTCCTTACTCCCTCCTCCCTCCTTCCCCAGGGCATCCTTAGTATGTGTGTGTCCAATGTCTCATGCGGGAGGGAGTATCTCGAGTGTGGTCACAATTGAATCGGCCCTGGGGCCCGCCGCTGGAATAGGGGATATTGCATTGATACTCCCATTCTCTCTACATTCCTCTTTCCCTTCTTCCAGCGATAGAGCGGGCGAAATTAAGATGGTATTGCGCGGGTATTGCCGCACCCCGCTGCCTCCCTTCTGAGAACTTGACCGTAAATTTGCGTTACTCTCTTCATTTCCTGTGCTCTCTCGCTCTTCTTCTCCTTGAGAACCGTAAATTTCGCGCCGGATCTAAGGAGCGGCTTCCTGCTCTGGATTAGGGGTTACATGCGATGAATGGCATTCTTCATTTGAACACCCTATGTGTCAGGGAAGCGAGAGAGCATGCGGAATGAGGAGGGTCTTCCCCGACATCTAACCACGAATGTATGCATGATGATATTGCGTGTTCTTGCCGTGTGACCCTCGCATCCTTTTCTCGTCTATTCATGTTTCCAACTCTTCCCATTTATCGCTCTGATACCTTCCTTCAATCCTCTTTCCTCTGTTCAATACAGTCAATATGAAACAATGTGAACCGTTTACGGTAACTTACCGAAAGTTACCGTAAGTTTAGGTAAAACAATGATTGCGGTTCAGTGAGTCCATCGATCGGGCTGAAACTTGTAGGGGAGACATAACTCGAGTGCCCCGTCAAACTGACATTCTTGGATTTTTGATAATTTGCATGCGTCGCGGTCGCGCGTTGCGTGTGTGAAGAGGTCAAATGGGCAGAGCTTAGAGCAGAATTTTTGTTTAGCTGGATTTCTGCTACTCTGTAGTGCAGAATGTCAAAATTATGATTGAACTCGATGTTTTTGATGAAAACTCAACCAACAGAGCAAATTCATCTAAGCTCCGCCCACTTTACTTGATGCACGCGTTTCACAC
The DNA here is from genome assembly GCA_900490845.1 of Pristionchus japonicus. Taxonomy (NCBI): domain Eukaryota; kingdom Metazoa; phylum Nematoda; class Chromadorea; order Rhabditida; family Neodiplogasteridae; genus Pristionchus; species Pristionchus japonicus. The sequence goes on along the minus strand of LS502593.1, from coordinate 590,882 downwards.
ACCCAACGCGCGACCGCGACGCATGCAAATCATCAAAAATCCAAGAATGTCAATTTGACGGGGCACTCGAGGTATGTCTCCCCTACAAGATTCAGCCCGATCGATGGACTCACGGAACCGCAATCATTGTTTTACCTAAACTTACGGTAACTTTCGGTAAGTTATCGTAAACGGTTCACATTGTTTCATATTGACTGTAGTTGCAATGTTTTGCCCCCTTCTGCTCAATAGCCCCTGAATGAATGTCTTCCTTCCCGTCCTGTATTCTCTCCCGCAATCAGTCAGGGCCGTCTTTTATGGGGTCTGTCGGTCCATTCACTGTCTGGCTCTCTCCGTCTCTCGCTCTGTCTGACCGACGAGAGAGCACGTGAAATGGAGAGAGCGTTGCATAACTTTCACGGCGCATTTGCATCACAGTCGGTAGCCGTCGATTCCTAAGTAGGAATGGACAATCGAGGATTGACTCTCTTAGATCAGCCTGAGATCTCGTGTCTCTGATCAATGAGAGATTGTGAGAGTCCTTACTATCCCTGGGAAACTCTCCTGTTTCCCACGCTCTTTCAACTCTCGAAGTTCTCAGTGTGGGAGAAGAGAGAAGTTCACGGAGACTGCGATTTGATTGTTTATTTATGCCTGTATTCTAGCCAAACCACCTTTTCGATTAGGACCAACGTTCAACTTTGTTTGTTGAAACTTGGCTCGCTTCGCACGAACGGAACAACTCGATCATTGATCGTTCGCCTATGTTGTAACTACATTTTTTGGGCTTCCAGAGCTCGCGCCTCTAGAGAGTTTGAAGCGTAGGCTTGTATAATTGTTTTTTTATAGAATCTGTTGGAGCTTTTGTTTGCTGGAATGCTCCCGAGGTGATGTTACCTTGAACTACTCTCCATCAGCCTAGTGCAACAATTGAGTGGTCATCTCACAACAATCGAGGGGAGGGAAGGGGCTAATGTCTCCCTGTGAATAATTATCCGGCCACCATCAATAGTGTATCTCCTATGCTCTCTTCTCCCAGTGCACTCTTTCATCGGTCAGAGAAAGCAAGAGCGCGCATAGATAGATGAGAGTGCGAGGAGTCTCTGTTGTGTCATCAATCAGGTTCAGTAGAGGGATGATACTACACACTGGGGCGTTCGGATAGTGGAGGGGAGGGGTAATTTGTCTTATTTGGGTCCTCGAGTGCTGATCAGAGGTTGGTTATACTTTCATCCGATTATTCTCGATAACTTGCCTGTCTTTTTGACAGCCTCTCAATCGCCCCAGACAGCCGATTGCAAAATAGTGCAACTTTCTTCTTCCTTTCTTCTATCAGAGATCAGACAAAGGAAATGGGATCACTGTGCTAACGATTTCGCACCCTTCCCCTCTCCTCTTTCGATCATCTGGACCGCCCTCCATGTGACCTCTTACCCATCTCTTCTCATGATTCCCCCTTTCCATCTGTGGTCATCTGACTAGGATGGTCATTTCCTTTGACGATCATCATTCGCTTTGCGTCAACTGCCTTTTTGCACGGAATAATTCTCTGAACTGCACCTCACTGTCATGGAAACTTTTCTGTGCCCATCTGTGATCGTCATTCACGTCTTTCCCCACTTTTTGAAATGTTATCAACCCCTTCTCCCGCCTATTTGCATGCACGTTTCTCCCTCTCAATCGCCTCTCTTTTCATGATCAGTTATCGGCTCTCACCAAATACAAACATGTTTTCTTTCTCCCTTTCTCAACCCTCTTTCCGCCTACTCTCCTCGACAGGCTCAATCGCGTGTAGAATTGCCTCAGATTTTCGAACCACTCATGCCAATACTTTGTTGTCTTCCAAAGATCAAAGATCAATCACGCCCCGACCTAGAAATACGCGCTTCATTGTGACATCACACTCTCAAATTGCACTTCCTGGAATCAGGGGATCAATGAACACGCCATGCAATAGCGAGATTCCTTACGCGCTGGAAATTTCTCAAATTTCACCCACCACCTCCAATCTCCCTCCCTCCCTTCCCTTCCCTCCCCGTCCTTTTTTGTTGACCGAAAAGCTGAACTGTTCCGGCGCTTCTTCTCCACTATTTTCCCTCCATTTCGAGCTCTCGCTCCTTCCGTCTCCTCCTCTCCCCCACTCTCTTGCCCTCAGCCTACCTCCACAGCCAAGCAGATTCTCCCATTTCGAAGCGCTCCTTTCTCCACTCAGAATCACCGCTTTCCTGACCCCGCAATGCTTGAGCAAACGTCGTTCCAAATCTGATTTGGCGCGAGTCGAATTAGAAGGGAATTAGTGCAAATTAGCTGGGGTCAAGCGGCTTTTGCAGTGATGTTTTGCTCTTTGCTTGTTTCACTGCATTCGGACGTCGTTTTGAGTATCGTTTTGTTGCCCTTATCACTTCTGTTTCATCCATTGATTGCCTTGCCAAACCCATTGAAGGGGTTCTCCGTTCCACAACACAGATTCCTGACAGCTGAATCACTTCGCTTTCCGGGTCGTTTCACTCTTTTTCTCTCTCTTTCTCGTTGTTGCATGTGGGAGAAATGACTGTCTCTCTTCACTCTCCATGCTCTCTCGCTTGTCAGACAGAGCGAAAGATCATTGAAACGAAGAGAGTAAGATGAGGAAACTTTCCTCCAACTCCTTTTGTCCTCTTCTTCCTTCCATCGTTGAATCAGCCCGTCTCTTCTAATGGAATCTTGGAAGAGATTGAGAGAGAAAGAGAGGAGGAACAAAACATTTCTTAGTCATCAAGTTCTAATTGCCCTATCACTCCGTTTCCTCTCACTTTTCTATTGACGTAGGCGCTGATTCAGCAGGTGCGATATCGCTCTCATTAGCAGTGGAAGTGCGGGTCACTCTCTCTCCATTTTGCGCCGCGCGAACTGACCAGTCATATTATTTCCCAGTTATTTGATCCTGATTCAACTGTTCCTGGCTATAATACTAGCTAAGCAGTATTCTCCCGCTAGCAAAATCCCCAAGAAACTCAAGCAATCCCAGAATGCACCCCTATTTTCCACCGGTATTTTCCCATCCGTGAAACCTTTCTCCTCCCTTGAGAATCCTTATCACTGATTGTGCCAGCGAAGCCTCTCCTCTATCACTTTTCCGCCTCTCTTTCGCTGTTTTTATTGCCGTTTTCCACCCCTGAAACCCATCCATTTCCTCATATTCCCTCATTTTTGGTTCAACTCTGCACTTTGTACCAATCCTAATGCACCTCTCTAATCAGACCGTACTTTGAGTCCATTTTCTCCCTCCCAACGCTGTTTCTGACTGGTGAGAGAGCACGCGAAATAGAGAGAGCAGGCGGAAAGTCTTCCTTCTTCCAATCACTCTATCATGGAGGGTGACTCAACGAGAGCCGACCTTGTCTGTGCTCTCTCACTTTCGCCTTATCTCTCGCCTCTCTGACAGCGAGAGAGTGCATGAGGTCGAGAGACGGAGGTGGATGATGCGTCCATCCCACGGTGAATCAGCCCCTCTCGCAAGCTTTCGCCTCGTTCGCATCTCGCCGTCCTTTATGGTCTTCAAATATTATCAATCTCTATCACTCGCGAGTTGACAGAACGTAGTACGATTGTGCTCTATTCATTCACACATTCTTTGGTCTTCCAGTTCTGCTATGTTCTATTCCCTTCTCTGTCCATTTTCCGTAATCTCTAACCGTCTGTGACCGATGAAAGGACGTTATTCTATGATTCAGTTGCCAATAGACGCTTGAATAGGTTGATCGTGACTGACAGGTCGCATAAATGCCTGATCAAAGTACTCGCGATATTGTTCGAATGCGAATCACCAGACGGACCAATGCTAGTACGTTTACACCTTACTCCTTCTCTTATTCGAACCACATTTTCTCTCCGTGCTTCTCCCACATTTCGACCGCTTTTTGCCAAGGTCTAACGATGTATTTCGTTGCTCGAGAGCCCTTTGAGCTAGGGCCGAACTCGTTCCTGAAATAGAACATCTGGGTTATGCTTCAATCCATGCACTTATTCCTCTGAAACGAACAGTGTTGCTTCATCTTCTCCCATTGATTGGAAATAAATCAAAATCAGCCCTTCTGTCGTGTCCTGATGACACTAAATCGTCTCTTTCCCGATCAAAACGTCTGATAAACGCACTGCATTCGCAACCATTCCTTGTTTTCTCCAATTTCCACGTGATCGCGCGAAAAATGTAACCAAAAAATGTCTGCGATCGTCTATTCTCAGCAGTCTTATCTGCCCTGCCGATCTGCAATACTCTCGCTATGTATTGCCGTTTTACACTTCCTCCATTTACTCCCGTTCGCTTCGTTTTGCGTTCAAAGCGTTGCTTGGAGTTGCTGATCAACGGATTTGGGTCCTAAACTCGCTTGATCATTCCCACTTTTTTCTGCTCAATTCTCCACTATCAAATTGAATGAAAAGCATTTTGGGTTGGTTAACCATTCTAAAAGGCGGAAAGTAGTCTTATCCTCACTATCTGCACTCCTCGCTCTTGTTCGTTGTTCAGCTTCGTTGTTCGCTGTTCTTGACTATCTCTCACTTTTCTCCCCATTCCTATCCCAGAAAGGCTAGAGACAAGGAGAAAAGAGGAGAGTCCAGACGCGAAAAGCAGGAGGATTAGCCAGCATTATATCGACAGTGAGGATGAGTCCGCGCAAGCTGACTCTCTCCATTTCGCCTGCTCTCTCGCTGTCTCTGACCGGTGAGATAACATGCGGAATGGAAGAACAGTACGATTCTGTTCGTTGGCACACTGACTTTAGTAGCTGTTTGCTACTGTGTCTTTCTTCACTTCTCGAAGAGAAGAGTGCTCCAGATTAGAATGTTCGTTGGTAGGCTTCGTTGTTAGTTCGAATGAGTTTCAGTAGTTCAACATTACCTAATACATCCTTTTGCGATTCTCGATCAATAAAGGTTGCAAACAAAAATGTCAGATATCAAATCACTATCAAGCTGTAGAAAATATCATTGAAGTCGATTTGATTCTGTTGGCCGGTTGCTCGAATAATCCTTTGGCATTGTTGGTTCGAATCTGTTTCAATTTCATTACCCGAGTTTTCGTCCTTCGGCGATACATCCTTGTCTCCCAGTTTAACAGCGTGAACGCCCGGTGCATTGGAGTCTCGTGAGAATCATAAATCCCTTGACTGAAAGTTGCCACTGGAAACCCCTCGAAGCCCCTGCCTGTTCTCAGGCTAGAAGGGAGCTATTTTCGTTAGAAAATAAGCAGTGCCACTCAGTCGTCTAACCATTTCTCAAGCTCTTTCGCTCTGTCTATTGGGCGAGAGATCATGAGGATTGGAGAGAGTGCGGTCTCAGGCTGCGAATAGGCTGACAGAGGCGTGCCACCTTCTCAGTCCATAAACAACGACATCTTGCTCCTCTTCTTATCCTCCTTGAGTCGCTTCCTTGACTTTCTTGCTCGAATTGTGGTTTTCTAACGGAACGGACAGCAGCATTAACATTTTCGGAGTTTCAAGAGTTAAATGAGCTTCGTGAAACACATTGCGCAACCATTGTCTTTCTCAGTGAAGAAATCGCGCGTCTCTAACGATGGCTTTCAAAATGAGGAATGTGACTCTATTTCAAGCGCTAGATCTGTCTTGAGAGAGCTGTCACAATGGATTCTGACAGCATTCCTGACGTTACTGTTCCATTTTCGTGTCGCTCACTTCGCTTTTTGCCGTTGTTTTCGCCCACTTTCCTACCTGTGAGCGATTTGCCCAGTCTTGTTAGGTCTCTTATTGAAAGTATAGTCGTACTGACTAGTAAGAGAGAACGCGGAAAAAAGAGAGTATTCCGAACTCTAACTGTGACTATTTGCCAGTCAGTCCTGCTTGCTATTCCCTGCTTCACAGCTCGTTACCTCCCTCACGATTGCTTTTTCTTCACTCTGCCAGGTCAGACAGGCGAGAGAGCGATCCATCCACTTCCCGGCCACTAAACTGCTCTATTTTGATCGTTTTGTGCTTGTTTGTTGTGAGTGAATGGCCTGCTGACCACATCCTCCTTCACCCAATGCATGTGTGAGTTCCCGAAGTTGGCACTCTCCCCATTTCCCATGCTCTCTCGTCTCGCTGGCTCGCTAGCGATTCTTTGAGTGCCTGAGGGAATGAATGGAAGGAGTGAAGAAAGGGATGGACGGCGGCTAAGTAAGATAGAGTAGCCACTGAGGGAGAAAGAGTAGGGGCTACTCTCGCCTGTGTTATCTCTCGTTTCTCTGACCAGCGAGAGAACGTGAGAAATTGAGAGATTCGTGCAGAATAGAATGGGAGAGAAGTGAATTAGCCTAGAAGATGGATGATCGAGGGACGAGATGACCCTTCTCATTTTCCACCCTTCATTCCACTCCTTTTCTCTCGTCTCGATCGGTTCGTTCCTTCGCTTCTCTACTTGTTTACTTCGTTTTTCGCTTTTTTTCTCGCTCAATTACACATTTTCGATGCAGGCCTAGACTGCATAGTATAATACTAGAGTTGTTGTCCTCTCTCGCCTTGCAAGGCTGTTGACACACACACTTGTCTCTTGTGTTCATCCGTGAAATTGCCGTTTTTTTTGCTGTCACGCGACCTAATGCTCTTTTTATGGTTTAGATTGTATTTTAATCGCAAAGTTATTGCAGAACATGGCAAAAGTGGTCGCGTGGGCAGACGAAGCACACAACTCGCGAGCAGAGAGTGTGGAAGATGAGGAGTCACAGCAGGGGGAAGGTGAGGAGAGGGGAAGGGAGAGATCAAAGATCAGGCCTGACTAGAGACTCAAACTTGTCTTGGAATGTAGATGAGCTGTGCGTTCATTTTATCAGCTAGACCGTTAGGAGAAGAGAAAACTTGGAGATCAAAGATCAAAGATCAGCTCCCAATCCCTCTTTTCTAGACATCGACGAGCGTCGTCTGAATCGGCGCGCGTACGACTATCTGTGCAGGCTGCTTGAAGTGAGGAAGTGAGTTGACCTTGATCTTTGATCCCTCTCTACAATGCGTCAAATGACGCTTTCACGTGATCCTATGACACCGTTCTTACCATCAATCACGTTGACATTTTTGCACAAGAATAAATACGGTGTTAGAAGCATTTTATTGTACGATTCGGATACGCTTCATCATGACCACTTACACTGCTGAAATGCGTTGTGATGATCTAGCTCTTTCACTGGTGGTTGAAAAATATTTAATCGAGCAAATTTGAGCAGCGCTAATAATAGATCAAAGATCACCTCCTTCTGTTCAGTTGGCTTCGTGAGTGCCTCAAGGAGACGGACGACTCTGATCTCATCCCGCCCGTAACTGAACTGGAGACGATACTGGCCAATGGAGTGCTGCTCGCGAGATTGGGTGAGTGAAGTAGCGAAGTCTAGAGACCTAATACCATGCCACGTTTGGGTCTTACAAAGACTGAGAATATGGCTTGGTGGGTTCCCAATTGTGCTTGAACACAGTTGTAATGTGTTTCACAATGCACTATTATTATGTTGTGATGAGGAAATACGATCTGCTCCATCCATCAGTAGTAAAAATAACTAAAATATTACAAAGTTGGTTCGCATCTTTCATTCGCGCCAAATATCTTTTGCAATGAAAACTAGAAGCAACTTCTATTCCCCTAACGATCCGAACCATGTTGAAACCGAAAATCTTCGTCTCATATGTTTCACCCTTCGTACGTTTTCCGTAGCAATGTGAAGGCATGATCTTGTCCATCCATCTGTTGTAAAATACAAATGATAATAAAAAATCGTCTGCAGGCCACTCGTTCGCGCCCGAGACCGTGCCGTGGGCGAAGATCCACGACAAGGATCAGGTTAGCATCGCCACCTTTCTTGTTGCATCTACATTCGTATCCTTTATAACCGACATGTGAGCAGTTCTGGTAAGTTTCAACCTGTGCATTTATTCGATTGCGATGAGCGAGTACAATTGTCAACATTTTTTGTCGATACATACAAAAGATTGGTTAAATCTAAAGTTTTTTTTTGGTTTTCGAAAATGATTACTCAAAGTCGTTTCAGTCCCGCTACCGCCGCGCACTCGAGTACAAGCACACGGACAACATCATGCTGTGGAGGAGGGCGATGGAGAGTGTACGACTGCCCGAGGTGAGATTCAGTTCTTAGGTGCAGTTCGTTTTGAAGAAAAACCGCTCAAGAAACAAATACGTTTCAACTTCCGTACTAGTTCTATTGTGATGGGAATAAATGATCTCGTCCAACTATCTGTGGTGAAATTACAAACTAGAAGAACAAAATCGACTAGGAAGATTGTGCAATCGATTCGGCAGAAGTGCCGAGTCGATTGCACAATCTTCGATTTTTACTACAGAGTACTCCCAGACTACAGAGTATTCTATCTCTGCCCCTCTCATTTTCCACCTCACTTCTCACGCCTGTAGGCCAAAAATCGAAGAAGTTTGATTCAATGTCTCATTACAGATCTTCATCCCCGAGACAGTGGACGTCTACGAGGGAAGGAACATGAAGACCATCTTCTGTCTATACGCACTCGCTTTCCATCTATACAGGTAATCACTCAACCTCCTTCATCCGAGTCTTCTCCTAAATATAAGACTCATAAAGGCCGATTGTATGTCGTGATGCAACCAATATGATAAAAACCCATTCCAGAATGCGCAAGGCCCCGCCCATCCGCAATCAGGCAGGAATGGCAGTTTTCTCGAGTGAGTTTAGCTTTATGGTAGGATTACGTGAACTTCAATCGATCAGCTAGCTTAACTCAAAGGGAAAATACAAATCAGAATAAATCATTTCAGGCGACGAGATGGCCCGCATGCGCGAGCATCTGAAGGACTCGAAGGTGCCGGAGTTTGGCGCTGTTGGAGGAATACTCTCGGGTTCGTTTTTGCCCAGTTATTCTGAAGTTGAAAACGAATTCGGCCGAAAATGAATTGAACAAGTTCTCCACAAGTCCACAAGTTGAACAAGTTCTCGTTGTATGTTTCATAGTTGCTATACTTTCGCTAAATGTAACACACATTCGATAAGAGGAAGATATCAGACGAAAACCAAAAAAAATTTCGCGCACGATTGTTTTTTCTTGCAGACAAGCGTCTCAGCTCGGACGAAGCATCGCTCATGCAGGCGTTGAGAGCCATTGCCACTGCCATCTCCAATAAGGTAAGGCATGGGCCGCAAGCTCCGCCCACTTTGTGTGGACACTATTCCAGGCAAAAAAACAGGCAGAAACACAAACCAACCGTAAACCTCAAAATCATCCATACATTCTAGACTGATTTCCTGATGATCAGATGACATAGTGGAGTCTGTTGTCGGGTTTGATCAATTGATTGAGGCTAGGGCATAGTGATAGATTTGAAAAAGTAGCTGAATTGATCTTTGATCTCTCAGGACGCGCCGGCCCTCCTCTCCGCCCTGCAGTGTCCCGATGCGGGCATCCATTACGTCGAGTCCAATCTGGGAGAGGTACGGTGCCTATGCTTCACCATCTCAATATGTTCCGGAACCATAGTTAACTTATGATTGTCGGAGGCTCGCTATCTCAAAAAAATCCATTTAACGAAGATAATTTTCGCACCACTAGCTTGACATCAGATGGAGGAGATGTTAAAAGAGAATCTCGATTGCAGGAGTATCTCGACTCGTTCTCCACTCACGAGGAGGAACTGACCAAGGCCAGCGTCCAGCACGTCGTCATCCTCACTAATAGTCAGTTTTTTCTCTCGATAATTATCTTGTGGGGTCCCCTTTCGCTATCAATTGTACGTCAGTAGTTGAGTTTGAACGGCTGACTTGAATGATGAAGAAGAAGGCAGAAGAAGGAGGTGGTAGTTCTGGACTCTCATGACCCCCAATTCCAGACGAATGGGCCGAGTGCCACCTCAACACTCTCCTCTCGCTGGACGGATTGAACGTGGAGAGGAGCAGATTGTACACCGTCTTTGATGCACTCCAGATCGAGCAGACCAGAGAGAAGGTTAGCTGGAAGTTTTGCTCTTTTTGGTCGAGGCCTCTCTCCTTATGGACCGCTCTGAGTGAGAGGGGAATGATAAAGGCGAGGGATAGATTACTCTACGAAAGAAAGTCCGCCAAAAACCAATCCTTGATTCTGCATGATCTGTCGACGATGGCTCTCTTTATTCTGAATACTACGAAGTGGGAATTCATGGAACCGAAAAGATGTGATGGAGCACAATGGAATACAATTGCAGGCTTTCCCCCTCTACATCCAACTCCTCCACGGGGCGCGCGCCCTGAAGGGAGAGAAGCTGCGGAGGGAGGAGATACAGAGCATCGTCGAGGGTGAGATTGAGAGAACTTGAGAGAAAAGCGCCTCGGTCTTACAATTAGTATTCTCTTTTTTATTTTTTTTATCGGCTATCGCTCGACAATTGCCTGTTCTAATTTCAACGAGAGAAATACACATGCTGAAACGCATCCCAATTCCTAAACAAAAACGAAACACCGTAGCTTGAAACATTAGCAACTGAAAGAGTAGATGATCTTTGATATCTTCCAGAAGCGAATGCCCTCGTGGAGGTGAAGATCGCTGCTGAGCACGGTTCCTCCCTCGATTCACTCTCGGCCCTCTCCCATCCCGTACTGGGACTGACGACTGTGGATGAGAATGCGAAGTTGTATCATACCAAGTGAGTTAGGCCTCCAATGCCGATGACCGTTGGAGAAAATGGTCGCTTTGTGATTAGAAATGCGTGATTGCGAGTTAGTTTCCTCTCCGTCTCGGATTGTGGACTGTGGATGGCAAGGTCTGGCAAGGTTAGAAACAATCCAGGAGTTGGATCAATGAGGCTCTTGTCACATTGCTTTTAGTGACGATTCATTAGAAGGGTTCAGAAACGGCTGCTGAAAAGAAGGGTTCAGAAACTACTTGTTTGCATCATCCAGCCAAAGGTTGTTGGTGTGAAACAAATCCCGCTATCAAACCGAGTCGCTCTCCGTTCCCTCTCGATTCTTATCTCTCATTCGGCTAACAGCCCTTCTCTCCCTATTTTCGCTTCTATCTTGAATTCTCCCCCGCTTTTTCGCTGCCCATCCACCTCCCTTGACCTTGACTATGTCAGTGGCTAACTGATCGAGCAATAGTTAACTCTCTCTATTAGAATTAGCCCTCGTTCTGTCTGATCGGTGAGAGAGTAGGTGAAAGCAGAGAGTCAATGGCTAATCTGCCGTTTCTCGAAAACACCCTTCAATTGGGCCGCGCCCACCCTACTTTCGGTGCTCTGACTAGTTAGCTACTCTAATCGGAACAACTTTGGATCGAAACTTGAGAACTGCATACAAAACAACACATGATTGCTTGAGAAGAAATTTATTAGATCGATCGGAATCGGGAAAGCATCGGAACGGAAATTTACGCTCTGCGAGCGGCCTTTCTGTATCCTCCGTTGTTCTCCTGAGTCTCGGTGTGGCCGTGGGTAGCCTCGGAGGGTCCGGACGAGGGGTATCCTCCGGAGCGAGAGGGGCAGGGGCAGTACGCGGCATCGGAGCCGGGGAGTCCATCGGATCCAGACTCGCCGGGAACTCCAGCGCCTCCGGGTCTGCCGGGGTGTCCGTCTCTTCCGGGTCCTCCGGGTCTGCCGTCGTTTCCGGGGCGGCCGGCGCTTCCGGGCTTTCCAGCGGGTCCAGGTCCTCCGGGTCTTCCGGCGGATCCAGGGCGTCCAGCGGGTCCGGGAGTGTAGTTGGTTCCGGGAGTTCCGGGTCTGCCGGGGGCTCCGGGCTTTCCGTCGTGTCCACGTGGTCCAGGGGCTCCGGGAGCTCCACGTCCAGATCCGGTTCCGGGGTTTCCAGCGGGTCCGGGTCTGCCGGGCTGTCCGGGATGTCCGGCGGGTCCCTGGTGTCCGGGCTGTCCACGGGGTCCGGGAGGTCCAGGAGGGCACTTGATGCAACCGCCGGGGGTGTCGTGGGTGACGGCGAGCGAGATTCCGTTGGCTCCGCGTCTTCCGGGAGATCCGGGCTTTCCGTCCTCTCCGCGGGCTCCGGGCTGACCTGCAAAGGGAACCGGTTACTATCGATCGACCGTATCATGTGATGCTACCGTAACCGAGCAATGCTACCGTACTCACCAGGAGGTCCGGGGGGTCCGGCGGGGCAGCCTCTGGACGAGGGTCCGCAGTTGCACTGCTTGTTGGCCTGTCTCTTGTTTCTGCCGAGGAGGGTGGCGAAAGTGGGAGGAGCATTGGAGGAGCCGGAGGGGTTGATGTGCATCGTGACGATACGTGCCCACGTGTTGTCGGCGACTCCCTGGAAAGGGGCGGGGCTTAGAGTGGGCGGAGCCAGGAAAAGGGGCGGAGCAACGCACCTTGAACTCGGACATCTCCTGCTCGACCTCAGCCTGGAGGTCGTTGATGTCGCGGAGGATGACACCGCAGGTGAGCAAGCTCACCATCACGGCGCACAGAGCGCCCGCAGACGCGACTCCTACTGCCAGAGTCATCTGAAAGATGAGTTGGATGAGAAGGTTGTGCGCAGTGGAGGTGTCGAAGAGAAAACCGAGCCAAGAACAGTAAGCAAGGGAAGAAGATGAGATGGTTGAGTAGCCCTCTCGATCGTCTTTTATACCCAAGCCGTTCGACCTTCGAATCCTCCTCCCTCTTCTCTTCTCCCGTTACCAGTAACGAGCCGTATAGCCGTCTAATCGCTATACTATTTCCCCATCTTTTTCGTCTGAACCTCCAATTTTATAGTGGGTTCTAGAGGGAAACAGGCGATCGGAAAATGTTCATCCTTCCCAGTCAGAGTAAGCAAGTGACCATGCAGAATCAAGAGACAGCTACTCAAGGCTAGAGTAACCATCCCTTCCTTTCTCTGCCCTTTCTCGTTCGAAAACTATCTCTCCCCGCCTTCCAAACTGCACATTATTTTGCGGTAGAAGGCATCTCGCATACTTCGAATTACCATTGAACTGTCTAACAAAAAGGGCAGATGTCCTATAGGCTACAGTACGCAGTTCCATTTCAAATTAGGCTGGACAGTTTTACGACTGTAAGAGAGAGGTTTCTCGAAAACAACATGGTGGAACCGGTGATGAAACAAAGCGGTCGTAAACTGCATGAAGGGTTACGGTAGAGCCGGAGATTAGGGTATCCTAATTGCAGGCTCCAATCGTCGTACAAGAATGCGGATGCGGACTTCTTCCTCCTTCGTCAAGACCTGGCTGCAGTTGTCGCCGAGTTCTCGACGCTGTCGGAGACCGAGAGACGATGTGAGGGTTGATCTTTGATCTTTGATCTTTCGACCCTGATCTATGCTAGTTCTATGAAAATGCGCATCATTGATCGTTGATCTTTCATATCTTATGTGTGTTGTTTTCCTGCAAAATCATAATAACAAGCGGCACTTAACACGTCCTGTTTAGCCATAGATCAAGCAGCGTTTGTTTTCGAATCGAGCAAGGCAGTTTTCCTTCGAAACACCCTCTAATCTTTGGGATCCATCTTGTTTTTCTCCCATGATGCTATGGTCTTTGAGTGATTTCTGTACTTCTTAGCTGGTGCTTTTCTGATCGCGATAAGCAATTGACCTGATTCGGTAGCTGTTTAGTCACAGAGGTAAAGGTCATTCGGGGTGATAGCAGTGGTGTTTCCCGAACGACGGTGCCAGCTTGTGGGAAGTAGCTAGGAGTAGCTACTGAGGCGAGAGATTTGTCGAGTTGATCTGCTTCTCGCTATCATGCCGATCAGAAAGAACTAGTGATCATGCAAAGTGGAGAGAGTCTCTCTGAGAAGTCAATCGGTTCCACTGAGAGAGGAAGAGGAGAGGGAGAAACCTTGCCTTGGAGGGAACACTGTTCTCACCCTCTTCATTCCACATAGTATCTAGCTCCGCCTAACCTTGATACTGGAGAGAAACATTGGCTATCTGGGTTATCCCCTTCCGTTTTCATTTCCGCAAAAGTTACTGCCTACCAGTCGAAGTTAAAACCTGAGTTACTCGAGCGGTATAATTTGGTCGAACTTTATGGCAACTTGAACGAGCGTTCGAAATGGCGAAACGGTTCTAAAACGATTCGCAGGCAGTTGTTGTTGAAACTTTTGAATCAAAAAGTGGCTAAAAGCTTCGTAGAATAGCTATTAGAAGGTGTCTGTGTAAAACATCAAAGGCCATTCGTTACTTGTTTGATCCATGAAACATAACTGGTGAATGCAGAAGAAAACACACCGAAAAAAACATTGAAGTTATTAGTTTTTTCCCTGATCATCTATTTGTTTTGGGTCAGGTTGCACGAAAATTCTGAATGTCCGCAAATCGAAGAAAAAAGCAATATGAGGCCGTTTGTGAGAGTCGAGTAAGGGGTGGCGCAGCTCAAAAATGCCGAATTTCCTTCAATCATCATTCGCAGTCCTCGAGCTGCGCGTGGCCCTCGACAAGGACGACGTCGACGTCTTCTCTGCTCTCCTCACTCAATTGGCTGATGGGAAGGACTTCCGGAAGGAGAATCTGCACTTCTATGTGGCAGAGTTGAAGCAGAAACCAGTGAGGAATAACCATAATTCAGCTTGATCTTTTCCTGATTAGATAGAAAATTTGATGGTGTTGATCTTTCTCGTATCCCTAGGCTGCTGTTCCAATGGTGTCGATTTTTGCAGGAATCGCTCAGCCCTGATCGCCTCTCAGAGGCCATTCGGACCGTGAATGAGGAGTGCGCTGCGGAGCTTCGAGTCGCCAACAAGCGTGAGATTTTCGATTTTCGAAATGAACATTTTCCGATTTTCGATTCTAATTTTGCTGAAAAACAACGGAAAACCACCAGAGATCACTTTCTGACCACCATTTCTCGTCCCCACTGCGTGGGATGTTCTTAGGCAGTTCGATTTTGCTATTAGCCACGACACTTCTCACCATTTGGACACACTCTAGTTCCGTCTCGACAGCTCATGAAGTTTTGCAGTTTTACGATGATTGATTGCGAAAACAAGCGCAGCTGATGCTCGAAAATCGAAAATCAGTTGGAAAACAGCGATTCCGAGTTCCTCATTGGTGTTGTTACTGCTTACTGGGTAATGGGAAGGTCACGTTTTCTCCCTTCCCTTCTCTATCTCTCAATTGCTCGAAATCCGTTCCTTCTCTTCTTCACCCCCAATAAAGCGAGGGGGCGTTCGAGAATGCAAGAGATAAGAAGGGAAAAGATCGAAAAATGATCGAACAACGACACCGAAACCGTTCCGCGCCCCGCATTCCAACGCAGCAGCAGTAAAACGAGAAAAATTGGGACGAAATTGCAGTCGTTTCCGCTCTGAAGTGACCCCAGAGCCAGCATTCGAAAAACTATAATTATCATCGCATCTTCAGCGAAATGCTTCGTGAGAATTTGAGAAATTGGAGAAAATCGATAATTGATTTACAGTAATTGATGTGAACAAGGCGATCCGCTCCGGCAACAAGCCCGAGGTTGAGGAGAAGATTCGTGATGCCGCTCATCTGGTCAGTTTTACCCTATCGTCTAAGATGACGTCAAATCGATGATCTTCGATCTTTGCACTCCTTCTAAGTGGGCTGATCATCAAGAAATCGAAACCAGAAAATCGATAACTTCTAGATCCTTCCCTCCTCCTACAACGACGACATCGTCTCCAACTACGTGGACGCCGTCTGCGAGGCGGGAGAGAGGAAGAGAGGAGTGAAGGGAGAGAAGAAGGGAGAGGAGAAGAAGGAGAATGGACTCGAGAATGGACACAAGGAAGAGAATGGGGAGGGCGAGGAGGAAGTGGAGGTCGCGCAGCCGTCGGTTAGTGACTAATAGAACATTATTGATTGCTCGTTGCATTAGAAACCGAGGAATGATCGAAGTTCCTGCCATTTCACTTACTTCAAACGACGGTGAAACGTATTCGATGATTTGGTGAACTCTATTGACTGAATTTGATACGCAGAAAATCAACACTCAATCGAAATCTGTGTCCAAAGACTGAAGAGCAATGCTGAAACACATTCGAATGATGTCAACCAACACCTGATTGAACTTGATCAATCCAGGTGGTGGAGCACTTCCACCACTCGTTCCGTCTGGGTGGCTACTGGGTTGAGACGGAGGAGAGAACGTACTCATCGACTAGGAAGGACCCGGAGATGGACGGAGCGCTGAGCAGAGACGAGTTTGTGGTGGGTTGCAAGACTGTGTTTCAAAGCGTGCTCAAGTGCTGATGAGGCGTAAATGCGATGATGGATTGTCCATTCCAGGGCTAAAAAACATTATTGAAAGATCAAAGATCAATTCAGGCCTCGATCTCGGCCGCTAACACTCGTTACGAGAGATGTCTCGCGGATGAGAAGCGAAGGTGAGATTGATTGGCTATTCTACTGTAAAGCGCACATTCAACACGCCTAAGCGGGCAAGCATTGCGATTGCAATGGTTAATTATCTATTATTCAGAGAAGCCGAGGAAGTGGCGGCGAAGGCGATTCAGGAGAAGTACAGGAAGTACCGCATCGAGAAGGACAAGAGCGAGCTCAGTCAGTTTTCTCATCGCTCGTGATTTGATCACTATGATTTTTCAAACCGTATGCGAGACTAACACTAAACTCTAGAGACATACATTATTGAATAGACCCGATGGAACATATCCGAACCAGATGTAAATATCGATTTTCCATTCCTTCAGAATCCGCCGATGCTCCCTCTCTCCGTCTCGTGCGCAAGTTCGTCACTTATCTGCAGGACAAGGACTACGATAGGACAGAGGAACTGGGTACGGTAACTGATATCGATTAGATCTGAAAGTTGATCTTTGATCTTTAATCGTTGATCTCCTCAGACATCGAGAAGAGCAAGGCGCGCGTCACGAACCTCGTGGTTGCCAATCAGAGACTGGATCGAGATCTGACTGATTTGGATGAGAAAATCGGACTACTCGTGAGGAACAGAATCAATCTACAGGTATGGAAGAAACACGAATCACTATTTAGTTCATAAAGATGGTGCCATCCACTGCATTACTCCATTCAAGAAACCTAATGTATTCTAATGGTTGTGACACTGATGATGTAGTTGATGAATTCAGTGTATGGGAGATTGAGGAATAAAGTCGAATTCAAATGAATTGCAGGACGTGATCACGGAGAAGAACAAGATCCGCGCCGAGGAGGCCGCCAGGCTGAACAGAGAGGGTGAGTGCGAGAGATCAAAGATCAAGGATCAGAGATCAACGTTCAAAGATCAAAAGTAATTTCTCTCTATCTGGAGAGAAATAGTATTTGATCAGCATGCAAAGCCCACCGTGAAATGAGGCCCAGCATAGATTGCACTACAGCTGGAGGATAGGTCAAAGAGCAGAGAACAAAGATTAAAGATCAAAGACCAATCTCAGGTTCACTCCGTCGCAAGGATCGTCAGCAGGCGGAGACACTCGAGCAGATGTTCTACCATCTGCAGACGGACCCTGAGTACATCGTCAATTTGCTCGAGGGTACGTTGCTTTTCGATACGTAGTAAGACAGAGAATGAAAGATTAGTTATTTTCTCCTAATATCAACATTGTGAAACTCATTCGATCACCCCTGACAATTCATTGAATCTTGCATAGTGTGAAACGCAACAAAATGGCCTGTTCGAAGACGTTTGATTCAATTGATCTCTCTCCTTTCCAGCCGTCAACTCCGCCTCTCTCGAGAGTGCCATCTCCTCTACAGTCGCTCCCTCCTTCGGATTCCTCACTGAGAGAAGAGAAGAGTTCTTGATGGTCCGATTGCTGTGCGAGATCGTCAGGAGAGATTTGGATGAGGTAAGCTTTGTTAATATCTTAGACTCGGGTTCACGCTGTTATTGAACTAGGCAGATACCATTCCTGTTATTCATATCCTGAAGCACATTCCGTCTGAATCCGAATTTATCCTTCGAACATTGCGACAACTCAGGAAATGACTAGAACTGTGCAGTTTTAGGCTAACGTTTTAGGTTTTTAGCTGCCGCGAAATGACAATCACAAAGATCAAAGATCACTCGTCAGATCACTCGGCCGGACGATCTGTTCTCGTCTCGTCGCACTCCTCTCATCGCTTCTCTCCTCAACGACTGCATCTTCGATTCCATCAACGATCGAGTCTGCGACGTCCTCGTAGAGGAGATGAAGGCATTCTTCGCCACGGAGAAGAAGGTGAGAGATCAAAGATCAAAGATCAACTTTGGTAGTCTAGTCCAGTCACCATGAAGATGTAGAGTTTAAAATCACCCTCGTTTTCTTTAGAAAACACGAGCAAACCGATTTGTGTTCACAGCTAGGCTAGAATTGATGATGGAACACTATGTAGAACAATACATTATTCTGAATCCTGAAAGCTTGGTAGAGATCAAAGATCATTCTTCTCAGGAGAACCAGGCCTTCAACCTGGACCCGATCGACGTCTACGTCTCGATGTACGGAGGAGTGAAACCGGGTGATGCACAGACTGCTCTGGAGGATAAGAAAGTCGCCGAGGTGATTCGCAGATTCAATATTGTTCCAAACAATGACCACCCCTCACTGAAATGTCTGTAGCTTCTCATGTATTAGTGTTCTTTGAAACTCACGTGAAGTTACGAGAGATCAAAGATTACCCTCCATCTAACAGGTTCTGGAGGAGTCTAAATCGTTCCTGGCCGAGTGGAGCGAGCGATTCTCCAATGCAATCATCGCCAAGCATCAGATTCCGTCAGTTAATTCTTGTATTTTGCTTTTTTTTCGGCATAGGCCACGCGTCTACTGCTCATCGAAGAGTTTCTAACTAGTCAAAACTTTCTGAAACTCACTTTATCTCATTACAAAAGTAAATCATATCTCTGAAAATCGATGACTCGATTGTTGCAGTCGTTCGGTCAAGTACGTGCTTCTCTTCACGGCGGATGAACTCCGCAAGAGATTCCCCTCCTCTTCTCTGCCCGATCAACAGAAGGCTGTGGCTGAGCTGGCCTATGAGGTACGAATTCCCTTTTTTGCGACGAATAACTGGCGATGATTAGAAACGAATCATTTCCGGGTTAATGAATATTCTGTGAAACTTACCTGAAAGTGTCTGTCTCCTAGGTTATTTGTCCCATTTCGCAGACGGTGCAAAAACGGCGAACTGTGTAACCTTTCTTAGGTTGTAGATTTTTTTTTGAAGCACGGCTCACAACCACTGCAATCAAATCGAAGGATTGCTGATGAACATTTTGTGAAACTCTCCTGAACCACTCCTCCTCCGATCTTCATTCCCCACTTCCCAGGCCTGGATCCGTCCGTCTCTCACCAACTCTCGTCACATCTCTACGGCGACAGGCAAGGAGACGACCGATGATGGAATGGCCAAGATGATCGCTGTGACCAAGTTCATGCAGTATGCAGTCGCCAATAGAGGGGTACGGTACTTTGTGGATTACGGTAGCATCGTAGGGTTACGGTAGCCTACAATATCTATTCCAGTACGGTAACGCCAAGTGGTACCTCTCTTCCCTCAATCGCCAGATCCACATCATCAACCAGCAGTTCAAGTGAGTTTCATCGGATTTGTTTTAGTCAGAGAAAAAACTTCTCGTTAGTTTTTTTTGAAACTTTCTTAGTCAAAAAATTCTCATTTTGCCAACGTTCTGAAACAACTCATTTTTAATTCATTCTGACATTTGATCTCTGATCTCTGATCTTTGATCTTTCCAGGAACTTCGTGGTCGAGTCGATCTCCTCCGTCGCCTATCTGGGCGATCTCTACGAGGGTCTCTCCGAGTACACCCACTACGACCCCGCGAGACGGTACGGCATACTGCAGCCTGACTACCGTAACCTGATACCGCATCCCTGATCAAGCAACAATCCTTTCCAGACCGGTGCTCGCTCTTCCCGGCAGGACGATCGTTGATGTGATAAACTCGGTCAAGCAGAACGTCGCGTCGGTGAGTACCGTCATCTCAATCGATCGATCGATAACCAATCGATAATCGCAGATGACCGTATCCCCGTCGGCCAAGCCGTTCCGCGCGCTCATCGAGTCCCTCAACGCAAGTACGGTGGATGATGAGAGGTACGGTGTTCTTGTTTTGTTAAATTACTATTCTTTTCCCGCATTTGCTACGCAAATAAGTAACAGTAATTGGTGATAATTCTGAACTTTCAAAATTGTTTCACGCGTCTGCCATATCTTGCTAATTGAGCGAATTGTGATCTGCTCCATTGCGTCTCACAAAAAAATGGTTTCCGACGGCTTATTCCTCGGTAAAGAGAGATCAGCTTCAATCGTTTATCAGAACCCTCGTCCTCTACCTCCATCCGATGTCGTCTGTCAACTCGTATGAAGACGAGGAGAAAGCGAAGGAGGCGAGGAAGATCCAGGAGGAATTCGTCAAGTGAGATTTTTTATTTCTTCTTCTTCTTCCTCTTCTTCTTCTGTTTCAAAACTCCGAAAAGCATTCCATTTTCGAAATAGCATGTGTGTTTCACAATTCTATCTTCTTCATGCAGAATGTACGATATCTGATGAGTTCCAACGCGTTGGACAAAAATGTAAAAAAAAACCTAAAATCGTAACGACAAAATTTTCACGAATTGAACCAATTCCGTTTACTGCTTCCCCTTATCTTCTAGCGATGTAGCATATCAATGATTCTTTGTCGAATGTCTCCCGAAAAAATGAAAAAAAAAATACTTCTCGAAATTTGCAATCATCGTATCTTCTTTCTCATACTTAGAAAATATCGTTGTGTTTCACTGTTGATTCATCTCCTTATTGACTGGCGACAAGTGATCAGTACCTCCGCGTGGCCATACAATATAAAATTTCCGAACATCTCTACACCAAGCACTTTATCATTTCTTCGTTCACATAATGAGTTTCACTCTCCATTCATCTCCTCATTGATCTTCGACATGCGATCTATTCCAGCGCGTCGGTACTAAAACTCAAACTCTAACTTGCAGCGCCAAGCGTTTCATCGTCGATCTCCTCCTCTCTGGTTGCGTCGGTTCTTCCATTCCCGAGCTACTCGAGTATCGACCATCCCCTGCTGTAGAATCCACCCACGACAGACTGTTCAACGAGCAGCCCAAGTTGTGAGTTTATCGCATATTCATTCTCTGGAATCTCTTGATGCGTTATCCCGAAAGCGACAACTGAAATTCCCCTAAAACTTACGAAAAGGACTACGAAAGAGTAGGAAAACAGCACGAAATCTCCGCATGATCAAAGCTCCCTAGAAACGAGTGAGAATCCGAGGTTTCTTGCAACTCAACACGTGTTTCTCTCTAGTGCTCACTGATCCCTTGTTCACTGTCCATTGGTGCGTTTGAGCATCTCGCGAATCTCGGAACTAGAATCTCGGATTCCCTCGCGCGAGAAATGGCGGGCTTTGAGGTTCTGGAATTCCCATGTACTAAAACGAAACTCGTAACTTCCCCACAACGAAAAACTTTTAAAAAATCACTATTTTCGAAAGTCTAAAATTCTCGAATTGTACGGAAATCCTGACATTTGCAGTGAGAACGTCTCCGCCAAGCAGACCGAGATCGGGAAGTTGCTCGACTCGCTCGAGTCCGTTCGTCGAGTAGATTCGGACAACGGCTACCAGGACATCGTCACCGATATCGCTAATGTGAGCGCTAAAACCCGGCTCTAGACTTGCCGGCTCTATTGTGCTAACTGCCTCGTTTGCTCGATTTAGTTTGTAATACATTTCAATGATTTAGATTCTAGCCGCCTTGAACTTTGAAAGACCACAGCGCCAAAATATCCGGCCCTCCACTGATTTCATGACGCGCGCGCTCTGACCCCACACACATGCGCAACTTCTTGCTTTGCGTTTCCCTCTCTTCCTTCCTTCCCATTCTTTCAAAATTCCGGAGCCGCTTTTCTCCCACTCCCACGCACCAGAGCGCGCTCGCTCTATCTTGCCCCGCTCATCTGATATCATGAGAGAAAGAGCTCCAGAAAGTAAGGAGAGAAGCGAAAAATAGTGCACCAACCCCACGCTTTCTTCGCGCTCCCAAGAGAAAACATGACGTGCGGTCCAGCTTTTTCCATCTTCGAATTTCTGAGCGAGTTCCAGAGCTGCAGAATTGAATTTGCGCAGGCCTTGAGAAACTGGGTTGTTTCATAGAGGACATGTGAGTTGGCCATGAGCCAAGAATAGATACAGTAACCAGACAATCGTTGCAGGACATCCGGCTCGCATCCGCCAGGAGGAAGGAGCGAACGGCGCAGAGGAAGAGTCTAGAGGAGTCAGAGGGACGACTCAGGAGGTTGGTGCACTTGGCCTGTTCAGATTCTTTTGCGGCGTCTTAGCGAGAATTCAGTCTTGGAAAAGATCAATGCGGAACAGTTTCTTCTGATAATGTTCACTAGTACTACACTAGTACATTTGCTTCACCTAACCATTGGGCTGAGATGATCTGGTCCAGATGGAGATGAATAGACAAAAACATTCCAGACAACGCGACGAGCTTTCGGAACGTCTCAATCAGTACGAGGTCTACCTGGACACGTGTCTCGAGAACCTGAGCAAGACCACTAGGTGAGAATCGATAGTCGACTGGCCCGCTTTCATGATTTCATAATCTCGTCAAAAACCCCTCAATTGCTTAAATGGCTATGTGCTTAGTGTTATAGATTCTCGAAAAATGGAGAAAAATCAATGAATCAATAATTCTCAGACGTATCTCGATCCTCTCAACGACGGAGAAGGCCGGCAAGATCAGCAAGGTACGGTATCTTGACCGGATCCGTTATCGATTACCGTAACCCTCTCTGATCCAGGCGCGCACGTCGGCCGACACTCGGCAGCTGCACAAGTCTACGGTAGAGAAGCTGTTCCGCAAGGGAGTCCTCGTCGATAACAAGATCGCCGGCGCCGAGAACACGAGGAGGTACGGTAGATTACGATAGTTTATCGATTACTGTCTGTTACTGTATCATATCGATTTGCAGAGCGGCCAAGTGGGCAGTCGAGTTCGCTCGCTCCGAGAAGAAGGGCGTCTTCGAGGTGCGCGTCCTGGACGGAAAGGAACCCCTGGGAGAGTATACGGTAGACTTCCAGGTCCGCATCGATTTCCAATATTACTATCCTTGTCGATTTTTGAACAAGGTTGGAAGTTTTATCAATCGATTACCGTAATCTATTCCCTTCAGGACCTGCTGCAGGCTCAATACCGTAGCGAGAAGCAGTACACGGTCAAGAACTCGCTCGTCTTCTCAATCAACGAACTCATCGCCCACATCAACAAGAAGTTCTACGGACAGTAGTGTGTCTACCGTACCCCGCAGCCGCCTTTTCCCACACGTCGCCATATCGCACACACCATACACACAGCCGCCTAATAACCACCCACTTTCCCGATCTACCTTTTCCTATCTCGTGAACCACGAATATTCCATGTACGCAGTCCAAAACCGGTGTTTATTCGCTTCCCAAGCCTTTTTGTGTATCGAAAGTCTAGCTTTCGTCTCCCCTTAGCCAGTCCACTCCCATTGTCTCAATCGATGATAAAGGATATCACAGACTAATCTGATTGTATGATTTTACAACAGAAAGTGAGAAGAATCAGCGCAGGGCTCAGTTAATTCCATTAACGAACGCCATGAAACTTATTCGCGACAGACTCTGAACTTTCACACAATCTCGTTAGTCTCTAAACCAGGAACCGGGTCAACTTAGATGACGTCTGTCAATCGTTTGTCTCTTCTCACTTCCTCAAACTTCCTTGTCTTCTTTCCCCACAATGAAATCTCTTTCTCTTCCCTTAGTTGGCCTTGTTATGGAATAGCCGCATCTCAGCCGTTTTTCTTCGCATATTTCGTGCTTCTCCTTTCTTTTCTCGGCTTCAATCCTCGGGAGATCCATCACTCAAAAGGAGGGAGAATCTTCCTTTTCAGCCACTCTCAACTGCCAACTTGAACCTTGGATCTCGAGGGAATCAAAGTGAGAGCGAAGTGGAATGGAGTCCCAGGAGGACAGGCTCTCTGGTTCCACCACAGTATCTGAGAGTCAGAGATCGGTCCTTTCTCTGAACAAGAGACCTCCTTGCCCCGCATGCACTATCGCTTCTCTCATAGACACGAGGGCATTAGAAATGGGTAGAGTCCGTCGGAATTCGCAATAGAAAGCCGTCAGAATTGACACGAACCAAATTCGTCATTTCTTTCGAGCCTGGGAGGATTCCGCATGCTAAGGAATTCCATTGTCTTCTCCAGCGTCGGGTTCCGCGCATTTCGCACTCGTCCTTGGCCTTGGTAACGTCATCTTGTGCAAGAGAATCACCAATAAGGATGTCGGAATGAAGGACTCCTTCCCCGATCCTGCGTTGGAATCAACAACGAGATCCCGCCTCTGGAAAATAAGGGGAAAATATTCATTTTTTACGGGAGGTACGCAGATTGTATCGATGCTGTGATTAACATTCCTTCTTGTAGAAAATTCGAAACTCATCTCGTTACTTGTTCTTTCGCCCGATTCATTCAGTTGTTTCCTTGTATTGCTAGGCAATAATCAAACATTCCATGCCATGGTTTGTTGATTGTTCTATGCTTCGAACACGCTCCTTCAACTTCCGTCTGAATGCCCGTATTCGTGGATTGAATCCACCTCATTTCGCATTCTCGATTCGCCGTGGGGTGGAATCTCCTCTCCTCCTCCATCTTCCTCTCCTTTCCCATTCCATTCCGCGCAAGAACCGACCCATGAATTATCCAAACCCTTTCCAATCTGGAGAAACGGAAACGAAAACGGATTGAGAGTAGCGTCGATTTCAAAGATGACGGTGGATTCAGAACTCTCTGCTGAATCCGGCCTGATTATCTGATTATCTCCCTTTGAAGCCTTGCCCGGCTGTTTCACAGTTCTCCTCTAGAGCCGGCGTTTCCTGTGTGCAACCGGAGAATAGCGAGCAGCTCTCTGGGGACTTCTGTCTTTATTCCACATGCTCACTCGTAGGTCAGACAGAATGAGAGAGCGTGCGAAATGGAGAGAGTCAGACGAAAAATGAGGAAAAATGCGTGCGCGGTGCGCGTGTTACTCGATTCTCGTGGGAGCCGCATCCACTCAACTGCTCGTGTTTCAAAGTGGAGAAAGACGGATGACGAAAACCGACGAGTTTCCGGTTGTTGCGAATTCGAGAATTCGTGAGCCTAATTGGCGGATGAGTTGCGCATGTTTGTAGTAATAGATGCCATTTTCAGCGCTGTAATCAGTAATGGCAGGGTACGGTGATCACAGGTGTGCGTCTCACTTGGAAGACCTTTCGTATATCGATTGACTGTTTTATTCTCGTTATTTCGTTCTTTGTACGTGATTCTATCTCCAAATCCATCGTCAAAGTACGAACTGCATGAAGCAGGAAAAGGGCTAAATCTCATCCCTCCACAATACGAAGAAAAGGCAGGGAACAATCAGATTTGGGCGGGGGAAGACTCCTCCGTGTGACTAAGAAAGAGAAGACCTCGTCACATTTGGGTGGGACGAAGCTCCGCCCCTTCTCAGCTGAGAGATCCAGCCTCCGGTTCATAGCAGTTGTCTTTCGAGGAGATCCAGAGGTAGCCGAAACCACCTCTCATCCGGAGCTCACCTCCAATTCTCGCTTTACACTATTTCTCTGTATCCCTTTTCGAAGACGCCCATGAAAGGGTTAGAGAGTAGCTGAGTTACATCAACCCCCGTATCACACTTTTTTTCTGTGATAGCCGTATCCTAGCACTTCTTCATTGGGTGGCCATGGTTTCGCCTCCGCATGTTATTCTCCCTTTTTCATTCCCAGTTATCTTTCTATTGCTTGAGCATTGGCCTCCCATTGCTTTGTCCTTCAGCGAGCTAAACGTTGAAGAATTGATGCTCCTAACTGTACGTTTTAATCCAAGATTTGCGCCGAATCGTAGTATCTCATTCCCTCCCTTGGATTCAGTAGCGTGCGATCTCCAAGCGTGCGCGCATAGTGACGGCATAGAGAGTGCGCAATACTGTCTCCATCTCTTCATTTCGCACACTCTCACTCCTTTTTGAGTGATGAGAGACGGTGACCAAGAATCCACTGACGACATACTGTCCTCGCGCAACCATCTATTATTCGCCAGATGCACTCTTGCCATTTCACAGTTAGCATTCCGGAATCGCACAGACTGTCCTCTATGATAATCATAGATTGGACGATGCACTAGAGTCAAGAGATGATGCCAAATCTCCGCCTCTTGTATCTCCTCCCGCTGATCTTTGTGCTGTTCCCTCCCCTCAAGGATCCTTCTTCGTATTCCGCGTTCTCTTGACTTCTCCCTCTCTTCTTCCTCGAATTTCTCAAGATCTCTCTCGAATCTCGAGATTTCCTCTCCACCAAATTGCCCTAGTTATTCATCTGAGGCCTGTGTTTTTGAGTCGACGTCTCCGTCTGTCTCTCTCCGTTTCCCCTGTTCTCTCGCATTCTCTGACTAGCAAGAGATCACACAAAAAGGAGAGACGACTGCGCAATCCCGCCGCTCAAAAAGCCTCAATTAGGAGACCTTCTCGAGCTCGTTTTTCAGCCAGTCACCCGCCTCATTCCATCGGATTGGATTCGTCACATCAATCACGACGTCAATGACCTTGAAGGATCCAATGAACGTCTCCGGAATGAATGATTCAGTCCTCTAAAAGTGGAAGTTCCCGCAGATTTAGACCCAGACATTTCGCGCACGATGAAATAATCATCTCTCTCCAGTTTCGGGGGAGTCCTTCTTAAAAATGCCACCTCCTCATCCTAGTCTCTTCCCTCTCTCCTCTCTTCTCTTCCTCCCATTCTTCCCTCCTTCTCCTCGCTTCGCTTCGATGGTTCCCATGGTTCTGTTGCCTTCTCCCATTTCATGTGTGTCTATGATTCAGCGACGATTGGCAAACGTCGTCCTGGCGTGGTGCACTCGCCGCACCACCGAGGCACACGACGACGGTTGACGTCAACGTGGGGCACAGCCCTGCGCGATGGTCCCAGGGGAGTGCTGTGGAAGGGTCTAGAGAAGAGACGAGAGGAGGAAGGAGGAGGAGAGATTGTTAGAAAGTCCGACTTCTCCCTTTCTCTTCTCAGTCCTTTTCCCGCTGTTTCTTCCTCTTTTCACGCTGATTTGCGGGTTGTGCGCGAGTCTCTGATTCGAGTACGCTGGAGAGGCCTCAGCTTCCTGTTGCGCACTGGGAAATAGGCACTGATTCCAGAAGAAGTGTTCTTTATCTTGTTGTGTTCGTCGTTCGTTGAATGGTACTATGGCCCTGAACTCGCAGTTTCTTCCGTACTGCTCAAATCTGATTCGAAAGCAGAATTGAAACTAACCAAGCATGTTCTTGCTCTATAATTTGCAGAATTAGGTTGTAATTACCACGGCGCGCTGCAACCCTTCCTAAATTAGTGCTCATTACGTCAATGATTCACTCAAAATAGACTCGAAATGGGTGGAATTACTCCTCCTTCTGTTCTTCGTCACAATTTGTCACTGATTCTTCCGCCTGGGGTTCCACCAGTCTTTTGTGAGGGTACCAAACACGTGTCTCTTCCCTCTTCTGTTTCTCACTGTCTGGCTCTCACTTGTCATGCGCGCTAACCGAATAGCTGGAGGGATTTCGAAATAGAATATTCAATCATTTGCTCAAAATTTGCCTGTTCTCTGGGCAATACATCCTGTTTCGGTGTTTCAGAATTGAATGCGTTTCACTACTGTCATATCAATGGTTTCCAACGAGCTCGAAGATTTCGTTGCTCCTTCCTCCACTTGAATACCACCATAAGTTTCTCATCGAACCCATCATGCGTACTATTCATTGACTATCGTCATTTGGTGTTCTCATCTCATAGCTCTACATCTCCCACCATCACGCCGTTCCCACGGTCAAGCGGGCGAGATGGATGATATTCTTGTTCTCTTCACACAGAATACTATCTAGTCGGTATTGGAAACTAGAGAACACGCAGAGAGTGGAGCGAGCACTCCTCATTCCGAAGGGAGGAAAGGTTGTGGGAGTGAATGACGCACTGATCCTTGCATCTAACGCAGATCCTTACTGAATACTGCGCTAATTCCTTTCTTCTTCTCACTTTTTCGTATTCAGGAGATCACAGATGCAAAAATACCTTGTTCAGTTCTTCCCAGTACTTTCTGAACCCAAAACCTCTCCTGGCCCTCTCCAGCATTCCTGAAAATTCCTCCTCAAATCCTCGAAATGCCGGAAATTCAATCTGTCGCGCGCGTTTCCATCAAAATGCTCCGTCCTTCTCCTCAAGTGAGCGCGAATCTTCTTGTCTTTCTCCTTCTCCTCCTTCTTCCCTTCCTCCTCCTCCTCATGTTCCCTCTCCACCTTTCCTTCCTGCAGGCTTCCGGGGTGGAGAGACGCCCCCGCTTGTGGGACTACGGTAGATGGGTTCGTGAGCACTCGCTCGGATTGGAGTTCGTTGTTCTCCTCCAATCTTCTCCCTCCCAGCTCTCTTGAATTCTTAGATATCGCTATGAGAGGAAACTAGGAACTCCCACGATAACTCTAAGAAACGCTCGGATCTCTACATCTTCTGATTTCTCACGTTTCACAAACTCTGATCGCCGCATTAGGGAGTTAGTGGTTCACTCATTCTTCCCTCTTCCCTTCGTCTCGAGCGGTCCTCGCTTCTAACCTACTCGGTGAATGCTCTTCCTTTATCGATTATTCTTCTTTTGAACTTGCGCGAGATCTCTGACCAACTCCCTCCAAATGCTTTCTGACGCTCACAGCGTGCAGTTTGCCTTAGAGATTGTAGCTTGCTACATCCTTTTGTATTTTGGTATTGAATAGAATGAGGGAATCAGTAGTCGCTTTCTCAGCTGACGAGAGAATGTGAGAGAATTCTGAGCTACTAACGAACGAGTATTCACATTTCTCTCGTTAATCATGCGAATCTAGACAACTCCTACTCACTCGAACTCACAGTAGGCATACCGTACTCCTTTCAGTCATGTTCTTTACCGTACTCTCGTTCGCTGCGGAACTCGCCCGTCAGTACCGTATCCGCTCGCTGTATTATCGATCTCTGACCGATCCGTTGCGCGTGTCTCCGCTGTGTGCCGTCGTGTCGAAGTCAGTTCGCGATTGATCGTGTGCGTGTGGACGGGTTACTGTAGTCGACTTGTTGCAGGCGGAAGATGTCCATCAAGTTAGTGATCTTCGACAAGGACGGCACCCTCGTCGACTTCCACTCCATGTGGATCCCCTGGGCCAGAGCTACCGTAAACCTGTGAGTGACGGTTACGGTATCGATTGGTTACAGTTATTCTTTCGAAGTGTCACGTAATCGTCTATTGAAACATCTGAAAATCAACGATAGTTCATAGAGACTGTGAAACGCATTTGAATGTGGCTGAAGTTTCGCAAAGATCAAAGATCAACTTCGAAACATTCTCAGATTGGAGAAGGAGACGGGCATCGCCTGTGCGTCCGCAGTCTACAAGACCCTCGGAGTCGACCCCCTCACCGCCAAGGTTTGTTGTTGTTTTGGTGTTTTGCTCTTTCTCAGTTGTGTTTCACATGTCTCTTATGCACCTTGGAAGTCACAATGATGTGATTTTCTAGACGAGTTTAGTCTCAAAACACTACATGACGATGCGGAATCCGATTCCCAGAACAGTGTCGTACCCTTTCACAATGGCGTAGGCGTGCGACAATCGGATTGTATTGTATTTCTGGGAATTCAATTTCTGTATTCGTTCTCTGACAATGATGTTATTCTCAGACTTGTCGCCTCTTCCTATTTTTCTTCCGCCACTTTCGAAATCGAGTTTGGAATGCACCCAGCCGTCGATCTAAAACGCGTTTGCACTAAGCGAATTCGGGGGTGGAATTTCGTTCACACAATATCGGTCCCCAGGGTTGGAGGCTAGAAAGCAAAACATAAGAGTAGACAACCAAAACATAACATCCCGAACGAGGCTCCTTACGCTTGACGAACTTGAAAGAATGCACGAATTTCTGAGGGCTTCTTTCATTGTTTCCTTCAATCATTTCCCTACTGGGCGTAGATTACTAATTAGATAATAACTAGTGATTGAGTAATTAACACAATTAAGGTCTCGATGGGCGCTCTCGCAGAGAAGACGCTGCTCGGCATCAGAGAAGACGTCAGCAAGACTCTCCAGGTGCGTTGTGTAGTTTACTATTTGCAACCATCGATGATGGTTTGTCCAATTTGAGTACATTGGTGAGACGTGCAAATCTCAAATTGCAGTCGCTCGGCATCGAGCAGGATCGCGCCGACGCTATCTGCCAGGTCGCCGTGCCCGAGGTGCGTTTCACTAATTGCCTAACCGAAAATCGATAATTCCAGAAGGTACCGAAACTGTGGCAAAACTGGTGCAAAAACTATCGATACGTGAAATTTGATCAATTCTCGATAGAAATTGTTTTACGGTAGATTACGGTAATCGATCTGCAGGCAGTCAAGGACGGAGTGACTCGTCCCGTCTGCGATCTGCCCACGCTCTTCGACGCCCTCGCGAGACGGGGAGTGCGATCGGCGGTGTGCACGGCGGACTCGAGGTGAGCAAGATTCCAAATTAGATTGTTAGTTGTGCAGAGTGCACCTCACTAATTGCCATGCAGATTAGAACTGATTGAAAGAATAGAAAACGTAGTCGACACTGCAAAACATTTCTGCGTTCGGGGGGAATCGAACCCCCGTCGAATGCTTGGAAGGCATCCATGCTGACCATTACACCACGAACGCGGTTGAGGGTAGGGCATTAGGATGAGTTCTTATCCCAGCCAACCTCTGGCAACCGGTTCTTGCTGCATATCATGGTTCAATTGCGCTACAATCCATGCATTAGCACTGCGGTGTGCATTCCACAATCAGGACAAACCGCAAACTTACTTTCATTCAACGATTCCAGACGCGCGACTGTCAACCAGCTTGACATGCTCGGCATCGCACCCTACATGGATCTCGTCGTGTGCGGCAATGATCAGGGTGAGGAGAGTCGATCTTTGATCTTTGAACTACGTTGGCCTTGATCTTTGATCTTTGATATCTGACCCTCTCCAGGCATCATCCCGAAGCCGTCTCCTCACTGCGCCATCCAGATCTGCAAGAAGCTCGGCGTCGAACTGAGCGTGAGTAACTGATCTTTGATCTTTCATCTATCGATCGATTACCGTACCCTACCGTACTTTACTTCTTCCCTTCAGGAAGCCTTGATGGTCGGTGACACGGTCGCTGACGTTAAGATGGGTCGAGTGGCGGGTCTGCGTGCCTCTGTCGCTGTTCTCTCTGGTATCGGCAACAAGGCCACCCTCGGAGAGTACTCCGACTTCTTCGTGAGTCCATTGGTCTTTGATCTTTGATCTTTGGTCTCTGACCTAATCGAAAGTTCTTAGTCTGATCTTTGATCTCTGCAGTGTGAAGACGTGTCCGAGCTGCCGATACTGATCGACAAGCTCAACGAGGACATGAAGCGAGGCTAATCGACAGCGACGATTCCCAAACCTCGCCCTGCCACACCACGCACCACACCACACTACCGTACACTACGCTACCGTACTCACTTACCCTCTCACACTCGATAACACGCATTGATCTCATACTGACTCTATTTTCGTGCAGCATTTATTTATTTGTCCAATATATGCCAACAATTGTCTCCTTTCCCATGTTGACCCCGTGACCCATGCGGTGCTTTTCTCCCCGATTTAGAACTCAATACAGTATTTACTCGTTCCGGTGATCACCAGACACAACCGTACCCCTAACGTAACCTCAGCCACCCTCTCGCACCACACCAAAACGCCCCTTCCTGCTACCACAACCCGGATAGAGACGGGATTTCAGAAAGCAATAGACAGAAATTGACATAGAGAGATGCCTCTTCAAAGAGTACTATTTCACTTATTTCCGATAAAGAAACGCAGAAGATGATAAAGAACTATTTATTACTTGTGTAGTCTGTGCATGATTAAAAAGTACAAAGAAATGTGCAAAAGCTTATGCGTTCGGGGGGAATCGAACCCCCGTCGAATGCTTGGAAGGCATCCATGCTGACCATTACACCACGAACGCGGTTGAGGAAGGTGGATTAGCAAGAGATCTTATCCCACGCAGCCGTAGGCAACCCGTTCTGGCAGCTTTTCCTCCCTAGGCAGCGCGCGAACGCGATTGGGATGAGTGCATTGAAATGAGATGATATCACTGCGTAATCACTCTGTTCATGGTCGGTCCTTTCGACGTTCATCATTTTCCCGACTCTCTACGACTGCAGTTTGCAAACACACCAGAAACAATAATAACCGCATATCGAGGAGATTGTGGAATGCTCTTTTATCAGTTTGTCCGAATGTTTTGTGCGCGTTTCTGAACGAATAGAAACAGTTGACACGTTAAAAACCGAAGCGACTTTTCGACATCATTTATCGTATGTACAGTGAGAGCGAGTGACTGTCGTTTGGTTGTGAATTTTCGCTTTGCGAGTAGAGATTATCACGGGTCTCCTGTAAAATCGTAGGAAAATCAAAGTCTATTTCGACAGTAAAAAATAGTTTTCCTCCGATTCCGCTGAAAGTACTTTGACTAGGTGTAGTGAGGCCAAGGAGAACACTCATCCACTTTGTTGGTCAAAATTTGTATGTCTACGTGAGTTTTGATCTGAAACTTCAAAAGGCTGGATCTCGGTGAATTTTTGGCCTAGCGAGTTCTAGTTGGAGTTCTAGTTCTAGTTCTAGTTGGTCGAAAACTTCTGTGTTTGCATTTACGGGGAAACCGGGAAGAAAAAGGTTTTCGTCTAACATCTCGAAAACGGATGATTTTGACGCTTCGGATCACTAGATCTTTTTTGTCCGGCTCGGCATAAGGAATGAAAAACATGGTCCAACTTTGCGAATTTGCATAGGTTTGAACGAATTTCGGATCATAGACATGTGTTTGCGAGAAAATCGCGCTAAGTCTGAAATTGCGTCAAGAGAACGCTATTGGGCGGACAGAGTTGGGGCGTCTGATGAAGTAGGCTACCTCAGTTTGACGATTGGGAATCAGATTCTGCAATAAAACGCTTATCCTTTTCAGGAAAGTTTCGAGATAATTAGAATTTTGTGTGCATAAAATCAGTTTTCATCCATTATCGCATGGAAGATGGCATTTCTGACTATATCCTTAGTGGAGTTATTTGTAGAGAAGGAACATACGGATCGATTAGAACCAACTAGAACTCGCTAGGCCAAAAATTCACCGAGATCCAGCCTTTTGAAGTTTCAGATCAAAACTCACGTAGACATACAAATTTTGACCAACAAAGTGGATGAGTGTTCTCCTTGGCCTCACTACACCTAGTCAAAGTACTTTCAGCGGAATCGGAGGAAAACTATTTTTTACTGTCGCTCGTGTTCCTACGTTTTTACAGGAAACCCGTGTTATGTACAGTTTCTTGTTTCGATTGGGCCCTCAGATCTTGAGCTGCTTTCTGGAAAGATGATGGGTTATTTGAAGATGAGTTTCGAAAATCGCATAAGAACAGGCGGAGATTTTTCAACTTCAATAGATATCCGATTATAAAATCCCTCACCTGATGAGGGTCGACACGAGCTTGAACGGCCTCGTCTCGTACTCGATGTACGTCTCCTAATTAATTTTAATTAATTAATTAGCAAATTAATAAAAAAAATCAATCTAATTAACCTTCGAGATGGTCACTTGGTCGTCCACCATCCGATTGAGCAGCGCCACGCACACTATCGCAGCTGAAGTGGAGGATTGCTTCATCACTAGGTAAGATTTCGTTCATTGGAACCTTTTTCTATTCAAATTTCTCTAACGATTCCGATC
This sequence comes from Pristionchus japonicus, assembly GCA_900490845.1. Taxonomy (NCBI): domain Eukaryota; kingdom Metazoa; phylum Nematoda; class Chromadorea; order Rhabditida; family Neodiplogasteridae; genus Pristionchus; species Pristionchus japonicus. The sequence continues at coordinate 557,204 of LS502593.1, read as the reverse complement.
GAAGATGCAAGTTCAAAGATCAATCCATGTTGGCCTCACCCCTCACGCCGGCATTCCCGAGGGAATCTGACCTAGCAAACCTAAATCTGTCCCACCGAACCCAATACTACTCTTCTCACCCCTCACTCCTGCTCTTCCCGTGATGGCGGCGAACGCCGTGCTCTCCATCTCGATGTTGCGCACGCCCAGCGAGTGGATGGTAGCGAGGAAACTGGAGAGAGATCAAAGATCAAAGATCAACTCTTAAAGATCAAAGATCAACCTCAGTTTCTCCTTCTCATCGTACTCGCAGAAGAAGCCGTCGAGACGCATCTGGCCTAGAATTGGATGGAATCATTCTCAGTCATTTCAAACTGTGGCTTGGTTATGCTTCGAGAACTGCTCATTATTGATCAATAAACGGCACAAGTAATTGTGTGAAATTTGTCCTATCCTTGACGCGACTTCGCGTTCAGATCCAAGACCAAAGATCAAAGATCCGCAATCTGATCGAATTCCTCCTCACCCTCATAGAAGTCATCGGCGCAGAGTGTCTTCCCGCTCACAGCCGGTAGTTTCATCTGTTCTGCCAGTGTAGAGAGAGACGAGGCGAGCAGAGGGCAGAGACGGGTCGGACGAGTCACCTGATGGGGGTGATCTTTGATCTTACAGGATGATCTTTGATCTTTGACTAGGATGAAAGATGTCTATTTACAGCGGAAGGAGGTCAAACGGGTGGTCAACGCGTTTCTATTCTACGTGATGCATAGCTATTGGATGGCCTCAATGAAGTTTGAGAACAGGAGGAACAAGGTTCCGAGATCAAAGATCAAAGGTCAACTCCTCCTCCTCACCCGCTTGCCGGCGATCCACTGCACGTACTCCTCCTGCAGCTCCCCGTTGACGGCCACCGAGGAGATGACCACCGAGCCGGGCGCCACGCCCACTCCTAGAGAGATCAAAGATCAAAGATCAGAGATTAACTATCAAAATGATCATGAATAACCAATAGAAGAGAATGTTGAGCGAAGAAATGATAGATCAAAGATCACTCTCACCTCCACTGGTTCCCAATCGCACGAAGGCGACGTCCTCCGCCCTTGCGTGGTGCAGCAACTTGAGCGTCTCGATGAGCATGATGGAGAGGGAGGGCGCGCCCATTCCGTGGTTGATCCAGAGAACCGGACCTGGGGGGAATGATCTTTGATCTTTGATCTTCCTGGCCGGTCAAAGCTTTTGATGAGGAGAAAACTCTGATATGTTCGAAGGGTTACTAAGATCACTACGGATGAGATCAAAATAATGGTCAGCTCGGATCCTCGTCTGAAACAATCATTCAATATTTTCAGATTCTCAATTGGGTTTGGAAAACTCCGAACTCTTCTACCGTAACTACCTGATACCGTACCCGTCTTGTAGATCACGAAGCGGTCGCTGCGAGAGAGGTTCGACGGCTTTACCACTCCTGCAACGCACCGTAATCATAGCTACCGTAATCTGAGTTACCGTAACCCCTCGATCAATCAATAATATCTCACCGATCTCGCGAGCGAATTCCTCCGCGTAGTGCTTCGCGCGACTCGCGCTTCCGCCCGCGCACACGAACTGCGAAGTGTACGGTATGATTACCGTATTCAATCAATGTTAGGCTACGGTAGACGAACTACGAGATGATGCCCGACTATACTGTACCAACATCGATTAATCTAGCTATCGTATACATCCTACAGCATACCTTGACATCGCCGAATGTCTTGGGCATGTCAACGGCGCTGCTGGACAGTCCGAAGTGGTAGAGAAAGTCGTCCTTCGCCCTCGAGATCGCCCCGTTCTGGGCTGTGACCTGACGAGAGATCAAAGATTAGAACCGAAAGATCAAAGATCACTGGGGAACGCAAATATTAAATGCGAACGCCGTTGATCATACGATAGGGCGTGGCTTACTACAGGAGACCAAATAGCACGTTTTGAAAGGACAGAAAATACTCGATTCGATGGAAAGTAGCACAAACCTGAGACGAGAGGGGCTGGTTGGGCGGCATTCGACCGTTCTGCGCGGGCGAGGAGGGGTGGAGTGAGGGAGTGATGGAGGAGAGGAGAAGAGAATGGAAATTTAACAACTGGAGAGGTAAATATGTAAATCTGTTATTGCGTAGTTAAACGGTAAAATAGGCACGGTATAACAGGAAGGAATCGACTCTCGTAGGAATTACGTGCACCCATTTCATCCCCAAAAGCCATAACCTGAAGGATTATGAATGTTGATGTATCGAAAATCGTTGAAAACAATCCCAGTCACGACTCCGTATCGCCAAAACAGTTGTCGAAAGTGTGGTGAATTTTTTGAGCATTCATCAATTTCAAAGAAATCTTCACTATGCGACTGCTCTGCTTCGTCTCCACATCTCTGGTAGTATAGTGGTTAGTATCCGCGCCTGTCACGTGCGAGACCCGGGTTCAATTCCCGACCAGAGAGAATGTTTTGTTTTTGTCTCTCAAATTATCAAAATGAACAAAATATTTCTGCGTTCGGGGGGAATCGAACCCCCGTCGAATGCTTGGAAGGCATCCATGCTGACCATTACACCACGAACGCGGTTGGGGGATTTCGATTAGAATGATATGTTATCCCACGCAGCCGCAGGCAACCGGTTCTTGCTGCTTGAGCTTTTCCTCCAAAGTTGGGAAGAGTGTGAGTGGCAAGGCAAGATCTCATCCAAGGCAAACTGTACTATGAACTAGGCGTAAATTCACAACCAAACGACAGTCAATCGCTCTCACAGTACATACGATAAATGATGTCGAAAAATTTTGAGTTTTTTTTCATTGGTTGAAACTTCATTTGGGTTCTGTGTAAAACAGTTGAATAAATGTGCTTCAAGAATAGTATCTATGCGTCATTGGGCCTAACTGTTAATGATGTCGTTCAGTGTAATTGTATCGATATCAATATGTATCACATTTCTAATCTTTATTCTCAGCAATTTCCTCAAACAACTTGACGAATCCTCCCAACTTCCTACAGAACGCGCAGCTCAGCTCCTTCCTCTCCTCTAAAGCCACCTCTCTGATCCTCTCAGCACACGCCAGACAGAGCACGTGGCCTGGAAATTGGATTTCGTGTTGAAGATTCTTCGTTCCGAGCACTTTCTTTTCTCTCTAGTCGATATTTGAGGGCCATAGCTCGTGGTTGCCACTGGATGGTAAACGTTTAAAAAAACTGGATGCGAACATATATGAGCGACTATCTGAGATTTTGAACATACCCGTGGCACTAGGCCAAAAGGGCTATTCGAGGGATCAGGCCCATACTTGCACAGGTGATAGTACTCGGTGAGCTAAGAAGGTGGACCACGTATGAAACGACCGCGACGCGTTTGAGCTGCGCTAGGGCGCGGGAAATTTGAAAATGGTTTTTGGCGAACATTTTCTAGAGGCGTTGAAACGCCATTATATTGGTGCCATTCAACTCCTATGCGCCTACTGATAATTTTGCATACTGGGTTTGAGCTGGCGCGATTTCGTAAGGATGACGAAATCTACGGTCAAACTTTTCAAAAATTCGTATAAAATCGGGGTTTGAACAAAGTGATATTTTTATTCTTGAATATAATACTTCTTTCAAGGAAGCATAAAATAAAAAATATAAACTCGAAAAAAACGCGTACCAAAACGGATTTATTTGAAATATTGAAAATATCCTTGAAACCAGTACGCCATCGAAATTCTTCAAAATACGTAGGCGTGTAGTACTCCTCGTGTGTAGCTCAACGCCAACTTATTTTGTGTTCTGGTTCACTCTCCGTCGAATGACAAAGTATGTTTCAGTGAAACGTAACCCAGCCGACTTTGCTATTTCGCTACGAATTGAATCGACTTGTGGCGCAAATAACGGGCACAAAGGCTGCGATCATACACAATAATTTTGATAACAATTAATTTCCTATTCTGTGAGAAAAGTAGGAAAAACTTTTTTTCTCGAAAAATCGATTTTTTCAACGGATAGGAATTCGATCGGGATGAAACTTGGTATGAATGATCAGGCAACCTGCGCGCGTTGTTTGCGCCACAAATCGAATCAATCCACTGCGAAATCGCAAAGTCGGCTAAGTTACGTTTCACTGAAACATACTTTGTCATTCGACGGAGAGTGAACCAGAACACAAAATAAGTTGGCGTTGAGCTACACACGAGGAGTACTACACGCCTACGTATTTTGAAGGATTTCGATGGCGTACTGGTTTCAAGGATATTTTCAATATTTCAAATAAATCCGTTTTGGTACGCGTTTTTTTCGAGTTTATAATTT
>LS502593.1:524040-552468 GCA_900490845.1 Pristionchus japonicus | reverse complement strand
ACTTTGTCATTCGACGGAGAGTGAACCAGAACACAAAATAAGTTGGCGTTGAGCTACACACGAGGAGTACTACACGCCTACGTATTTTGAAGGATTTCGATGGCGTACTGGTTTCAAGGATATTTTCAATATTTCAAATAAATCCGTTTTGGTACGCGTTTTTTTCGAGTTTATAATTTTTATTTTATGCTTCCTTGAATGAAGTATTATATTCAAGAATAAAAAGATCACATTGTTCAAACCCCGATTTTATACGAACTTTTGAAAAGTTTGACCGTAGATTTCGTCATTCTTACGAAATCGCGCCAGCTCAACCCAGTATGCAAAATGATCAGTAGGCGCATAGGAGTTGAATGGCACCAATATAATGGCGTTTCAACGCCTCTAGAAAATGTTCGCCAAAAACCATTTTCAAATTTCCCGCGCCCTAGCGCAGCTCAGACGCGTCGCGGTCGTTTCATACGTGGTCCACCTTCCTAGCTCACCGAGTACTATCACTTGTGCAAGTATGGGCCTGATCCCTCGAATAGTCCTTTTGGCCTAGTGCCAGGCATGTGAAGAGATTTGTTCAAAATCTCAGATAGTCGCTCATATCATTAAATGGACATCGAGTAGTATCATCCGACCTAGTGCGGTCAGATGTGAAATGAAGACACGCTCACCGCAAGCGGAAAACACAGCTCGCTGTCGTGGAGACTTCGTTAGGCAGATGAGGCAAGCGCGTGAGAAGTGGAGGATGATGGATTCACTGCAAAGGATTTTAACTTATGCGAAAATCTAGAGGCTGTTCATAATGGCGTATGAGTGCATGCATTTAGAATGTGATGACTAAAAAGAGAATTCAAAGAACTAACTCACCTCTCTTCATTCTCCTTGACCAACTCATCGATGCGATTGCGCAGAGCATCTCGTTGACGCATTTCCTCTGCATTCTCCTCTTCCCAGACCAACCGCAACGCCTCATTGAACTGATTCGGCCGGATTCGGGCATTGCCCGATGCATTCTCCCCTGCATCTCGACGGCGTAGAGAGGCAGGCATGGGAGTTCGACGGTGACGAAGGATTCTGACGTCGCGAGGTTGGACGTCGTCGTCATCGTTGAAGAGATGACGTCGAGCAGGCGACGGTTCGGGTCGGACGTTATCCGGAGTGCGAGGTCGCTCCTCATCAATGCTGAAATGAGCAGGAAATTAACAGCTTTTACATAGAAAAACGACAAAAACTGACCTCGTCTCATAATTTCCCATCGAATCGCAGAGGTAATCATCGTTTGGTTGCGCGACGGAGTGAGAGGTGGTGTTGCCCATTGCCGAAGCAGACTCGATAGTGGACGATGAGGAAAGGGAGTGCTGATTGAAGACTGGAATCGGGGTGATATCCTGATCGGAAGCATCCAATTCCGTTTTGATAGACGGCTAGACGGCTTTTAGCTCTCGATTACGCCCAAGAGACGAGATTGAGGAAATGAGATCGGAAGCGTTGAGAGATTGAAAGCATGACCACAGGGTGAAATAACATCTTTAATATCTGACATCGCAAAGTCTAAAAGCAAGGGGAAAGTCAAGTGGAGGCCGAACGTTATACAAATGCACGCTTGAAATTCAATTTTGCATTTATTCGTCACAGAATACAATATGCTGATATCAGCATAGATTGTGTGGTTCAATATTGGAGGGAACACCGATGGAAAAGCGAATAAATGTTGCAACCGGCACATTACATGTCATTTTCAACAATTTTCTCTTCCAGTTCGAAGAATCCTCCTCTGTATCGACAGAATGGGCAAGCCAGTCTCTTCCCCTCTTCTGTTGCCGTCGCGTATATCTGTTCCGCACAAGCCAGACAGAGGGTGTGGCCACACACGAAGGCCGCCCGTTGACGCGGAGATTCAGTGCTACAAATGCTGCAGGAGCGAGAGAACCCAGCGCTGAAACTGAATAATATAATCAATATTTTCTTAGAAGTTGACCATTCTCAACTATTGGGCCGGTGAGGAGAAATGAGCGGAGAACTGCTAGTTTGAGAGTGAAGCATAACTCAAACTTTTGAGTTTTTCTGAATAGCAATCGAAAAATCTCAGCAATTAGTAGTAAATACTCGAGTCTCAGGCACACTACACTTCCCTAATAAACGAAATCATTGAAATGCACAGTTACCGAGTAAAAACAGGCTAAAATGATCGTTTTGCACACTGGAGAGCTAATATCTCAGTGTAGGAAAGAGCTATCGAGGTGGCGTTTGTTCAGAACTCTTCGTAAACCTCTTCCGCACAATCTGATAGACGCCGATTTTTCGATTTCAACCCCATTCAGTAGTAACACGAGGAAACGCACCGAAAACCATTGAAAAACAGGCTGAAACGATCGTTTTGCACACTGGAGAGCTAATATCTCAGCGTAGGAAAGAGCTATCGAGATGGCGTTTGTTCAGAACTCTTCGTAAACCTCTTCCGCACAATCTGATAGACGCCGATTTTTCGATTTCAACCACATTCAGTGGCAACACGAGGAAACGTGCTGTAACTCCCTCATTCCCACCGCTTCATTCCTCTCGCGCGGTGCAGAATGACTCGGCCGAGCTCCGCCACGCAAATTAGGTTTTCGATTCACTCTGACACGCTGTGCAGTTCTTTCCTCGTAGAGAGGTACGAATCCGTCGGTTCCTTCCTCCGGGCACACAGGACAAGCATAGTAGCTCTTCCATTCATTCCACTGATGCTCAGCGTATACTACGAAATACACAAGATTCATTTCTGCGCATTCGCGACACGTCACATGCCCGCAATGGACAAAAATCGCCCGCTGATTGGGTGCTTGCTTATGGCACGCTCGACAAGCACGCGAGAAGCGGAGAGTCGAACTGGAAAGATGACTATTGGAATGGAGTTGGAGAGTTATCAAGAGTAGGCTCTGATGTGCATGGCAGGCCACTTGCTTCTTGCTTGTCTCAAGAAAGAGGGCCCGATTGTACGCATTTTGACAGGAACCAATCAAAAATCAACCAACCCCTCCTCGTTCTCCTTTCTCATCTTATCGATTCGTTCGCGAAGTTCTTCCAGTGTTTCTTCCTTCTCCTCGTCAGAATAATCCTCGTCATCCTCTTCTTCCACTTCCTCGTCAATAGTCGGATCATTGACTTGAATCGGCATGGCCTCGCGTCTGAAATAGTGAGGATCATCGCCGGATTTGCTGAATACCGTGAACGAATGACAAACAATTGCTCAACATTCTCTTCGGAGAGATCAAGAAGAACGTCCATTGCTCAGTGGGTAATCGTGAATGGGAAGTTAATGACGATACAATGGTAGTGAGCGTATGATCGGACGGGTCCAACATTTTCAGACAACGGAAGAGCAGCCAGGGGAATTCTTAGTCAGCGACGAAGATGAGATCGGAAATGTGTTTCCGACGAGAATTCCCCAGAGGATAATTGCCAAGAGATCAATCATAATTGCTGCGCATGGCAACTTCAGTGTGTTTCTTACGAATCCTTTACGAAATTTGAACAATTGGGGAAATCTAAGGTCAATTTTCTAACTTGCAGGAACAGCTTCCAATGACTCAAATTTCAAATTCACATTTATTAACCACTCTATTAAATAATATGGATCAATTATGAAAGCACATCTCAAACACAAAAAAAATCAATTCAACGCTCAAAATCACTCTTAATCCTCAACGACAATCTCCTCCAACTTGAAGAATCCTCCTTCTTCTCGACAGAATGGGCATGCCAATGTCTTTCTCTCTTCTATCGCCGTCGCCTTTAGTTCTTCCGCGCAAGCCAAACAGAGAAGATGACCACAACTGGAGAATACAGCTCGTTGACGTGGTGATCGAGAGATGCAGATGGAACATTCGCGAGAGAATCCATTGCTGGTCACATATCTGAACGTTTCGCTTATAAAATGGATACTGTTTGGATATCTTACTCTGTGTGAAAATGCAAATGCATGCAACACAAACCTTGTGACATTCAGATCCTTTTCCTCGTAGAGAGGCACAAATCCTTTTTCAGAGTCATCCCGACACACCGGGCATCGTTTGTGCCGATGGAATAATGTCTCAACGGCACACCCGCGACACACGACATGGCCACAGTCAACGAAGACGGCTCTCCGACTGGGTGATGGCATATCGCAACTTTGGCAAGCACGTGAGAAGTGGAGGGCGAGATTCGAACTGGAAACACACATAAAGATTAGAAAATCGGGAAAACAACTAACCGCTCCTCGTTTTCCTTTCTCAATGTATCTACACGTTTGAGAATCTCCTCTACTGATTCCTCTTCCTCATCAGAATATTCAGATTCATCCCAGTCACTTTCCTCCTCATCCTCCTCTTCTTCTTCCAATTCCTCGTCGAGATTCGGATCGATGACTTGAATCGGCGCGGGATCACGTCTGAAATAGCGATCTGTTTACCCTGCGATCCGGGCCAATAAACAGAAATTCTCCCCTCTAAGTTAGAGGCTCTAACTACCCTCACTCACACTCTATTTTCGTCTTCTTGCTGAAGCAAGGCTGAGTCCTCGTCAGCTAGGGACGCTTGATTGATCGACATCTCCAAATCCCCAATCGCCTCGGTGCTCCGATGGAGATATTGATCGATTTGTTCGTCGGTTCTTGCAAACACAGCATTTCGACGATTAATCATTTCATTCAATCGGTTAATTCGATCAGAGAAAGAATCGAGTGCTCGTCCGAGACGAGCTAACTCAGAATCATTTTCTTCCATCCTTCTTCGATCTTCCAGATCCGTAAGCTCTTGTTGCAGACGCCTATTGTTCCTGAAACAAATTATTAGCTTGTCGAAAGAAAACTCTTTCAGATTAGTAATTTGCGCAATATAGGAAGCAAAGAAAGATACACTTCGCTCACGGAAAGAATAAATAACTTACTGCAAAATCTCGAGATTCTCTTCGGAATCACTACGACGATTAGTGTTGTCCATTGCAGAGCGAGAGGGATCTCGAGTAAGGAAACGATTGGTGAATGATGAAGGCCGTTAGCTTGTGATTCTTTACCACTTCTTATCGGAGGTTTCCAGTCTCAAAGCCCTCATTCAAGAGAAGAGCAGCCAGAGGGAATTGCTAGTCAGTGACATTGAAGTAATGAGATCAGTGAGATCGGTGATCTCGAAATCATGCGGTAACAAATTTCCCAGATGGAAACTAATAATGACCACAGTTGGAATAAAGATAACACAAATGTGCATATTTTCAAGTTTTTATCATTGCAATGGAGATAAAGTAACGAATGTAATCGCAATAACCTAAAAATCGACGAGAATACAGATTAAAAGCCGAGAAAGTTGTAACAAAGCTAATTATCAGAGGCAGATCACGAATTATTTGGCTCGAAGAGCACTAATACTAACTAGGGCGATCACTGTTTACTCTCAACAATTTCTTCCTCCAACTTGAAGAATCTTCCTTGTTCTCTGCAGAATGGGCATGCCAATGTCTTCCCGTCTTCAATTGCCGTCGCCTTTAGTTGTTCCGCGCAAGCCAGACACAGAACATGGCCACAACGAGAGAAAACTGCTCTCTGGCGGGGAGAATCCGTGATACAGACGGAACACGCGCGAGAGAAGATCATGCTTGTCGGAGTGCTGAAAGTAATCCTACTCACAACCATTCAAATAAAACAAGAAATCGCAAAAGTTGTGCAACGCAAACCTTGGATCAGTTTTCTCGCAGGTTTCCTCGTACATAGGCACAAATCCATCATCAGATAAGTCCGGACACACGGGACAAATGTTGTAGCTGTCCTTTCTCCGTAACTCTTGCACAGTGTACTCCTCTGCGCAGTCGCGGCACACAACATCGCCACAGTTAACAAAGATTGCCCTTTGATTGGGCTCTTTCTCCTCACAGAACTCACAGACACGTGAGAATCGGAGGTTCAGAGTAGCACTAAAAGGATAAATGTTATGGACTTCATTTGCATCTTCTTGCCTTGATATTTTGAATTACTCGGAGAACAATAAAAATGAACGAACCTCTCTTCGTTCTCCTTTCTCAACTCGTCAACGCGTTCTCGAATCTCCTCTAACGTCTCTTTCTCCTCTGAATCGTCGGAGGCAGACTCCCAATCACTCAGAGTTTCTTCCTCGTCCTCCTCTTCGTCCAGATCCCCCACCTCCCCGTTCTCATCAAACTGCATCTCCCCGAGTCGATCAATTAGTGTTTCGACTGCTGATGTCACGCGACCAATTCGAGCATCGATGTCTGATCGATCAACAACCATTTCCGCAATTCGGTCGTTTGATCCAGTATTTCTGGATTGGAGTCATTTTCGAGAACAAAAAACGAAATACTTACATGAACCGCTCCAACTCCGATGAGCTGTTGGGAGTTACAACTTGAGCAAGATTGTTGTCCATGTCAGAAGAGGGTGAAGAACGCGATGAGAAGATGAATGAATCAATGGCGAGAGAAAATTGAAGTTTCTCAGCCAGGTGTGACTAATTGGAACGGAAGCTTGGAACAGCAAGGCCGGAGGGTTTTTGCGAGTTCGAATCAACATTTACAGGGACCAATCAAATTCTATCAGCATCATTTCTACTTTTGCATTTTTGCAAAGTGGTGAATGAGAATGTCTGAAAAGCAAATCAAGTACGATTGCCCGAAATATGTCCGTTTGTTGTTAAAATTTTCCATGCTTTTTGTCAGAAAATGTTGTCTTTTTCAAAATCCACTCTTTTACCGTCACAAATTTACAATAATATGAACAGCATGAGGAAACAGATCAACGGAGTGCATGCACGAAAAAGTGATTAAGTTCGAAGAGCACCATCAACAATTTCTTCCTCCAACTTGAAGAATTCTCCTTCTTCTCGGCAAAATGGGCAAGCCAATGCCTTCCTGCCTTGAATCGCCGTCGCCTTCAGTTCTTCCGCACAAGCCAGGCAAAGAACGTGTCCACAACGGGAGAAAACTGCTCTCTGACGGGGAGATTCAACGACACAGACGCTACAGGCTCGCGAGAATTCATTTGCATTCTCGGCGCTGAAAGAGTTCGCATTTCACTATGTCTCACTATGACAGTAGGTCGGATTTGAACATTCGGATGATAAGCTACTGGATGAGCACCATGTTCCGTTTATTTCATAACAGTTGTTTTCTCGCCCATATTAGGTGCTCATTCAGTAGGTTTACTCACCTATCTCCTTTTCGTTCTTCATGCAGAGGTGCAGTGCCGCAGGCAATGCCGCAGCAGGGGCAGCTCGGATATGATGACCAGTCTGAGGCGCACTCGTGGCACGCCACATGACCACAGAGGGTGAAGACTGATCTCTGATTCGGCGTGTCGTTGCGACATTTGGGGCAGGTGCGCGAGAAGCGAAGAGAGCGGCTGAAATTGCGTTATTATTCAACTAGAACTGAGAGTTACGGGTCGCCGACTCTTCACTCATCGGTCAGAGAGACGAGAGAGTGTGTGAAATGAGGAGATGGCGAAATCAATATTTAGTCAGCAGAAACGAACCCCTCATCATTCTCCTTTCTCAACTCATCTATCCGCGCACGAATCTCCTCGAGTAATTCTTCTCTCTCCTCCTCGTCGTCAGAATACTCAGAGGAAGATTCTCCAGATTCGTCCCAGTCGATATCTTCATCTTCATCCTCTGAATCAACCTCCATATCGAGGTTCGGATCGTTGAATTGAATCGTGATGCGGCCACGCCTGCAATGCGACATATATCAACAAACTGTTGTGTAAATCAAACGAAAGCGAGATTTTCGAATCAATTTGAGTTATTGGCTCTAACTTCAAATCTGGAGACATGTAAATGAGTCACATCTCAAAATGTGAGCCCAAGCTACGTGCCATTTCATATCGATTATTGTACTGTTTCAGAAAAGAGATTCATTTTTGATTGAGCCCTATTGAGTAACCCATCTTCGAACTGATCTGCACTCCCTCACTCACATCCGGTCCTCGGCTGCTTGTTGAACGCTATCTGAGACGACTCTCCACGAGGCGTTACGCACCGGCTGCAGCTGCTGCTGTTGCTGCAGAAACTCACGAAGATGGTCCGGAGCATCCACAAGCAGCGGCCCAGTCATTGGGCTGGGCTCGGGAATTTCCTCCACTTGCTCAGCGAGGAAGGCTTGATTCAGCGACGTATCCGATTCTTCATGCTCTTCGTTTCTCTCATTGAGAAGTTGATCGATCTCCGCGTCCGCGCGGTCTACGGACGATCGCAATTCTTGTGCAGAATCGTGTCGAAGCAGCAGCGAGTCTTGAAGGTGCGAGGCGAGATTGAAGTTCGGTGGCCGGGCCGCACTCTCGCCGAAGGAATGAGTTTGATCAAGATTGAAGTTCGGGGTTTGCGCCGCAACGGCCAAGAGATTAGCCTGAACAGCGTTCTGACGGTGTGCCTGAACCATCGCCGCTCGCTCCTCTGCTTGAAGCCGTCGATGCATCTGAAAATAGTATTTTCAATCTTTGTACTCAAAGCTAGGGCTCACAAGCTCCGCCCACTTTCGTAAGACATCGCGCTTGGCGTGTTCAAGGGTGCACAAATCTAATTCTAAACCTAATCTCTCCATCTAAAGTGCTATGTCTAGCTTTGAGTCAAAAGCCATCGAGAAATGACTCACCTGCAGCGAAGCCTCGGCACAGCTCAGCCAGTGCTGTCGCAGCTGCTGCATCTCCAGTCTCTGCGTCAGCTGCAGCCGCTGCGTGTCTTCGAGATGGCGTTGCTGCAGCTCGCGCTGCTTCTCGTCCATCAACGAGCGATGAATCTCGGCGATCACCAGAAGGACGGCTTGCTGCTCCCGACGCTTGTCCTCCCTGCAAGAAATGTTGTTAGTAACAACTTGTTACTATTTGGACAACTTTTTTCTTCTGCAACTAAATTAAATGCAGAGAAAGCGTGCAGTTCATAAAATACCCTGTTATATCAACTCACAACATTCTCTCCAATCGCTCCGCTCCGTTGATATTCTCTACACGAAGGTTGTTGTCCATTGTTGAGTGCGACGGTGAATGCGATCGACGAGTGCGGTAAGACAGTGGATGAGTGACTGTACAGATTGGTCGTCAGTTTACAACTCCTGACCGGGCACTTCCATTCTCCCTGGTTTCCCAGCCATTTTATGAGCAACCAGAGGGTTCAGTCTGACGAAGCCGATCAAAAGACCAAATCTGGGCGACGAGAACGGAAGTCTCAATGCAATGTGCCCAGTGGGTTTCAACGATTTATCGAAATTAAATATAACAGTGAAATACTTGATTTCATGATGAATTTCCGCCATTCTAATTATATTCTTCTGGAAGCATGAAGAATCTTCCTGCAACTTCACAGAAAGGGCACTTCAATGGCTCTGCCTTTTGTTCGCATTCCGCTTTCTGTTTGCAAGTACACGTCCAGCAAATTGCGTGGCCACAATTGGAGAAAATGGCTCTGTGTCGAGGAGATTTAATGAGGCAGATACCGCATCCATTGAACATCTCTGGTTGACCGCTGAAACGTGAGCGTTTGAATTGGTTTTTTGATGCGTGACCACAGAAGAAGTAGCCCAATCACTATGTACAGATCAATGAACACGTATTAGGCGACTCACGTAGCTTCATTGAGTTCCTCATATTCTTCGAAGACCGGGTAAAACAAGCACTCAGTCTGGCACTTCGGACACTCGGGAATCGGCCTCCACTTTCCCGTATCCTCGGCGCATTCGAGACACACGACGTGACCACAGTCGGAGAAAACGGCTCGCCCCTAGAGTATAAAGTACGTGATAAAAAAACACTGTCTCTTCCTTTCACACTCTATCACCGGTCAGAGTGTGTGAAATTGAGAGACGGCTACTCGCATTTCGCACTCTGGGTGGAATAATTTAAGTCCGGAATACCAAAAACACATTTGGTTGCTCTGTTGGCGACAGTATGTGAGATAAATGAAAACAAAACCAAAGGGATTCCTAATTGATAGAAAAGGCTCATACCTCATCCGAGCACACGTGAGAAAGTATCTCGATATGCACGCACGGTGGATGGGCAGATCTGAAAAGAGAAAGTCAGTTTAGAACCTGGTTCCCCCCTCCCTCAGATAAGCGGCTCGTGTGACCAAAGTTCACGTACAACACGAAGTATCAAAGTCTAACAACAGTCTATCATTGTAATGAGCGCCAGACTTCGCTTTGTAGGTAAAAACTTGGGTTGTCATCATTCACCAAACCAAAATTTTGAAGAAAAAACTAGATAACTCATCTCTTGGCCTTTCTTTTAGCGTGCTCAATCGCTTGGACGATAATATCCGAAGTCTCCACTAATATCTTGCTTTCCCCGACTGAAATCGGGAAATGTCTGATTATTCGGATAAATTCATATCAAATAATGAATCGTGAGCAAATCTTGATAAAAACGTGAATGCACAATCGATAATTTCACATTTTCAGCAGATTTCAATGCATCAATGAAATGGCAACAATACCTGTCCAGTACAGCTTGTGCTTATCCCAGTCTGCAATCTGGGAGGCCAGGCTAGATCTGACACGACGTTTGATCGCATCAAACACTCCCTCGTCGCATCGAGAAGTGACAAAACTGAGGAGAAATTCGTTGGATCGATATTTGTTGCCTCGCCTAGTCTCGTTCCCACAAGACCACAGTATTGTGAGTAGTCCTTTTCTTTGCACGTGAAATGACCAGGAAAGAAAACGAACCGTATTCGAAAAGCTTGGTACGTGACTAGAAACTCAACGTTGCTCATGTCACTGAAAAGTAGAATATGCAAAAAATCGGTAACAATGAAGTTGCGGTATGCGAGAAGGCCAGAAAGCAATTGATGGACTCCTTTGGGTGGCAATTAATTCAACATACCAATATAAACGAAGCATGGCCAGTGGGAAACACATAATAATGACTTTTCAACTAATATTTATCGTTGATCACGCAAATAACAATGGCGAGAACAAACGGATAAATGTTACTCGTCACAAAATAGGTTGCAGGAATCCGCCGCATTCTCTCTCGGATTTATTTAGTCATTCTCATTGAAAATTTAGGTATAGTCACGAAATGGTCATCAGGAATATTATCGAATACAAGATCGACAGATGATCGCCCTTCACACATCAATCTCCGCAACCGTATCTTCTCTCAGATTCACGAAGTCACTCTTCGCCCGGCAGAATGGACATTCCAGTTGCTTCCCTTCCCTTCTCGCTGTTGCTCCCATCTCCTCGGCACAGGCGCGGCAAGCGGCGTGACCGCACGAGATGAACACCTGAAAATGATTCGGTTTCATAGGGTTTGGACACTTCTTGGATATCTGGCCCAAACAATATTCACAGAGCATTCTATCCCTACCATTTTCATTTCCTACCCCCATCTGCCCATGAACGCGGTCGTTCTGGGCAAGGTATCCAAGAAGTTCCAGGTTTTGAGTGAATTCTGATCAAAGATTATGCTAAATTGAGCTCTGGTGGCTCAAATTCTGCGTTGCTTCATTTCCTTTTTCCCAACATACCGAGCGACGAAGGGGTTCATCAACGAAGCAGATTCGACAGGAGCGAGAGATGGCTGGGACGTCGCTGCAAAATGTTTGTTTTATGATATCTAGTAGCACTTTACTTGATCAAAATCATACCCATTATTCTCCTCTCTGAATTCGCGGACGCGTCTGTCAATCTCTTCAAGCGATGGTGCAGGATTCGGTTGATGACGAATAGGAGGCCGATAATGGTCGATGTGAAGGAAGGCATCGTTAATGTCCCACAAAGGTTGTCGATCTCCAAGATGCCGAGGTCTGGCCTCGAGAAGATCAAGAAGCTCCAGGTCGCTGCTATAATTAATTTACCACATTTTCAACGAAACTTTATGAATCCATTTTGCATTTGAGTTGAATGTGCACAAATTTTAACATGCAACTCACTCATCGGATTCCTGCGGATCTCTCGGCGCAGCTTGGATGATTGGCTGCCGAGGCATGGGCTCGAGACGCTCAAGCTCGGCCATCCTAAGATACATTATCAGACTTTTTTCAACAAAAATGTATAGGCCAATTTTTCATCCGAGTTCAACATGCAACTCACTCATCATAGTCCAGCGGATCCATCGGCGGCTGCCGACGCATGAGCTCAAGACGTTCCAAGTCGCTGCAATAATTAACTTTGTAGAGTCGGAACCTACTCGTAATGTGAAACAAATAAGCATAAATCGCGAAACTCACACCGCGTCATCGGGGCTTCTCTGCGCTGCAGCTGGGAATAATTCGTGCCTCGGCAGGGGTTCAAGACGTTCCACATCGGAGCTGTAATGATCATTTTAACACCATTTTCACGACAATTTTGTCTAATCTGCAATAAAAAAATTCATGAAACTCACTCGGCGTCATCGTGCGGTCTTCTCTGCGCTGCAGCTGGTACTGCGAAAGGGATCCCGCGTCGTGCCCTCAGGACGTTCGGACGACGAGCAATTGGTGGTTCAGCTCTGTTTCCTGCCGCGCCGGGGTTGTTTGGAGGAGGAAAACCTCTTCCGAAAAGTCTCCAAGCATTCAGAGGTGAGCGCTCTCGATTCGGTGGGTCGGCTCTGACTGGATTTGGTGGAAGAGGAGGAATAGGAACTCTTCCCCAAGCATTCGCGAGCCGTCTCTGGCGACCTGCGTCCCTTCTTTGCTCCGAATCAGATTCGGAATCAGAGAAAAAATGGCGAATTCGTTGTTGAATCCTTGCAACTCTTTCTTCTCTCCGTCTCAATTCCACAGCTTCTCTAACGTGGTTGTCATGTGCCTCTCTCAATGCTCTTTCAACTCGCTGTCGTTCGATCCACTCCTGCTCATTTTCACGAAGATGTGCAGGTAGGCTATTTCTGAATTGAGTTGGTTGATAGCAAATAAACATCCAAAAGGTATACGGAATTTACAAAGTGCAAATAGCTCACCGATTGATGATGCTTGGAGGATTTGGTCTTCCGTCTTCTGGAAGAGCATTTGCTGCAACCACTTCTCCTCTTGCCAACGGCTCTTCTCTCTCCGGTCTTTCCTCCACCTCCTCTCTCGCACCGCGAATACGCTCGACCGCCCGCCACCTTCGACGGGCTTCCCATCGTCTTCGTTCCAAATCCTCCTCAGAATCAGTATCAGATATCTCGAACAACACCGGTGCTAAAGGGTTGATTGCGGCTTCTCTCCGTCTTTCGACCGACTCCTCGGACTCAGAATTCATTGATTTATCTGCGAATAATGAACGATTGAATGAAAATGGTTGAGCGGGCAAAAAATAAGAAAGGAATGAATGAACATGTGTAGGAAACAGGCTTCTCTGACGATCGGGCGCACCCGACCTTTTCTTATTTCCAGTCAATTCAAGGAGCCTTGCCACGGGGTCCTTTTTCGAAAGTAGGTAACAAGATCAACTCCATGAAGTTGCAGCATGCCCAGGGGGTATTTTGGAAAATTTGATTGATTGATTAGGCAAGTCAACAGATTAGAAAAGTGCTCTGCGTGATAAATTGTTTATTACTGCATTGAAGAAAAAGACATGTCAAAGTCAAAGTCATTACACAAGTCAAAGGGATTATCACAATAAAACAATTCAACAAGAATCGATTGAATAGACCAGCAGACTTCATTCATTGATTTCCCCAACCGCATCCTCTCTCAGGTTCACGAATCCACTTGCAGCCCGGCAGAATGGACAGACGAGTGTCTTGAATTCTCGAATCGAATTCGCCTTCATCTGCTCAGCGCAAGCACGGCAAGTTGTGTGACCGCACGAGATGAAGACCTGAATGAGGAAAGATTTATACAAAAAAATGAGAAAATGAACGAAACAAGCATCGAAAACGAACAAAATAAGAAAAGAAAAAATGAAAATGTGCTATTTCTAGGACTGTCCCTGATGAACTAGATCAAAACAAGCTTACCGATCGCTGTAGAGGTTCGTCAACGAAACAGATACGGCAGGAGCGAGACATGGTAGGAACAATGCTGAAAAGCATTATCCATTTCAACCTCTTCAAATAATCTGAGCAAATGTCTATCATAGTCTTTGCATTGCAAAAAAAGAACGGATGGCATACCCGCTATTCTGCTCCCTCAGCTCGCGAATGGTTTGATCTAGAACGCGAATCGAAGAAGTGGCAGCAGCATGTGATGCACGTCGACTCTCCGTTCGTGTAGCCAGGAAACGACCGTTCAAGGCTGCATTTGGGTCGACATTGTTCATAATTCGTCGATGTATCTCTGCAGAGTTCGCCCAATCGCTGGAATGAACAAATCATAAAATTTGTCAAAAAAATTCACGAATCTCTCCCCCTTAAATAATTGAATGGCATACTCATTCTCCAGTTCTGATTCGCGATAGAATCGCGACGACGACTGACTCTCCCAAAGTGTAAGACGATCGTTCCGGTCCGTGTTGCGCAATTCCCGTAGATACCTCTCAGAGGAAATTGCTCGCGGTTCATTACTGCAATGATGTGTATGACTATAGTTACGTTTTCATCAATTAAGAAGATTTGGCGTTTGAGAAAACGACTTACCGACGCGAGAATCGATCAGCATCTCTGCCGCGAAATTCGATTCCAGTAGTGTTAATGCGAGAATCCGGTTCAGCTCGAGTCCTTTGGGAGTTCTGATAGATATCACGAGACGATGCATTCGGATCATGGATCTCTCTAAAACCATTAGCGACCCGTCTCGCGTTCGTAATAGTTTCTCGTACTCGCTGTAGACGCAGTCGAAGATTCTCATGCTGCTCGTTTCTAAAATGTTTTTTTTGCTTTCTGCGTAATAAATAAAAATAAAAATAAACATTTAAAAATCTTACCGAAGCGGGGATGGGAAAATATCTGCGCGTCTTCTGTCTATTTCTATTTCCGCGTCTAGGCGAAAATCATATGAAGGCACATTCCTCTGTCGAAGATTCTCATGCTGCTCGTTTCTAAAATGTTTTTTTCTTTCTGTGTAATAAATAAAATGAAATAAACATTTTATAAAAACCTTACCGCAGCGGGGATGGGGAAGTATCCGCTCGTCTTCTGCTCAATTCGATTTCAGTTGCGCTTATGCGGGGATCCGGTTCAGCTCGAGTGCTTGGGGTGTTCTGAGAGCTATCACGAGACGAGTCGGAAGGAGCATATGCTGCATGTGTTGCTCTAATACGATCGGCTGTCCACCTCGCATTCGCCAGACGTTCTTGTATATGCTCCCTCCGAAGAGGATTCTCGTGGTGGTCGTTTCTAAAATGCTTTTTTTGATTTCTGTGTAATAAATAAAATAAAATAAACATCAAAAACCCTTACCGGAGCGGGGGCGGTGAAATATCTGCGCGTCTTCTGTTGAAGTCGATTTCCGCTGCGTTCAGACCAGAATCAGTTGTACGGAGTCTCGATGGTTGCTCTCTAGCACCTCGTAATGCTTCTTCGAAGGAGACTGCATTCGAGGATGATTCCATCCAACGTATCTCGCTTCTGAAGTCATTCCATTTCGGTGTGTTGAAATGGAAGTTTTGAGAAAAATCTAAAATATTGATCGAAAATGAACAACTTACGCAGTTGCGAAACTCGAAATGCTTGGGTGTTCACTCGGTATTTCCCGTCTCCTCTCTTCTCCGTTTCCGCTGTTCGAAGGAGCAGTCGAGTCGGTACTGGAATCATTTCTAATGTCCATGATAAGTTTTCATATCTACTAAAACAAATGATAAAATGTAAATACTCACCCATTCGTTTTGCTTGAACGACTTTGAGGAGCGATTCGATCAGCAGGGGGCATTGATGAATTGCGAGCTGGAGACACCTCCCGGTCCGTCCAAATCCTTTGAATCTCCTCTCTCCTTCGTGCGAACGATTCTGCAGTTCTTTCCGACGCCGAGGTGGGATCATAACGAACTGTGCGCTCGATAGCGGCGCGTCTTTGACGAACCGCCTCCGTTCGTCGTTCCACCGACTCGACAGATGCCGAAATGGACTCTACTAATCGCCCGCTCGACTCCACAGACTGCGAATCGGTTGAGTTCATCTGTAAGTTGTTTTTATAATGGAAGACGGGTCAAAACAGCCAACAAGAGACAAGAAGTGAATGGAAATGAAGAACAGACGACAAGAGACTAAATCTGCACTTGCTCGGGTACATCCAATACCCCGTCGTCTGACCCAATAGAGAGCGTCGCCAGTGGGGATGGGCGGAGAATAGATCAGACAGAGATTTTCGAAAAAGTCGGCATGCCCAGAGGGGCATTTGAGAGTGAAGCTGTCTCAATTTCTCCAAAAAAATGTTTATTATTGCATACAAAATTATAAATAGCAAAATACAAAATCAGAGGATGAAAAAATCAACGTCAGTGTCATGCATTACGCGTTGATTTCCCCCATCGCATCTTCTCTCAGATTCACGAAACCCGTTTTCATTCGACAGAATGGACAAAGAAGTTGCTTCCTCTCTGCGAGAGCGTCCGAAGCAAGTTGCTCGGCGCACGCACGGCAGACCTTCAAAGTAGATGTGTAGAAGATAAACTCCAATTGAAGCGAGCAATTCGCACGCTGGAGTTAAACTTAGAATTTGAACTGAGTCTCTGAGTGATATTCGATTACCGCGCTAAAATTCTTGAAAAAAGAGAAAATGATATTATTTTACCGCATGGCCGCAAGCGATGAGCACCGAACGGCGAAGAGGTTCGTCAACGAAGCAAACACGACAGGAGCGAGACATTGGAGGGACATTCCTGCAAATTTTATTATCAGTATGTTCGATTTCATGGAAGATCAACTCCACTTGTCGAAACTGTGATGGAGGGATCCATCAACAGAGTTGCAACTTACCCATTGTTCTCCTCTCTTAGCTCGCGAATCACCCGAAATCGCCTGTCGATCGGTGGTACTTCACCAGTACGAGTGGATGCGAGAGTAACCGAATCAGCGAGTGGTTCACGCGTCGGGAGCGGACGCGTAACTGGCTCACGCTCTCGACGCGGAAAGAGGCTGCGCTCTCCCGCCGCCTCGTCTTGTTGCAAGTCTTCGCTGCAAAAGTTCTGATTTTCCTTTGTTTAGTACTAGACTCGGTTTTTTCTTCATTTCCCAACGAGGTGTTCAATGCTCACTTTTCCGACTCGGAGTCTGATTCCATCGGAAGAGTAGGCAGCAGGGCCACAGAGTGATCGAAGCCAAATGAGGGAGTTCGAAAATAGGTTTCCAGTGGGGGAAAGAAAGCAGGAAGGAAGCTGCAAAATATGTTAATCCTGTTCCATTCCAAACTGACATACGTTTTTGTCGTTCAACACAATTAATAAGATATTGCAGATACTTGCATGCGAAGTACTGGTAATCGTCACTTCATTCGACAAACTCTCTCACCGGTCAGAGGAGAGTGTGTGAAATGATGAGACGACTACTCGTATTTCGCACTCCCCTGCATACCCGTTATCCTGTTCTGGTCGTTGACGGTTGGTTTGTTGTCGCTCAAACAGACGTATGATAGCATCTTCAAGGCGTAAATCTTCATTCTCCGTTGCAGCTTGTGATGACAATATGGATGGCCTGCAAGAATTTCAAAAACAGATTGAAAGGGAGTAGTCAATTATATTTTCGAATATTCCGAAACGTTTCCCCCTATGCTTTGAAACTAGCTCACCTGCGCAATTCGGGCTCGTTCCCAGCTACAGAGTAGGTTTCGCTTCGACGCGCCGGAAGAGGGTCTGGACGCGTAAACGAGCTCGTTACTGCTTCACGCGTCACTCGCGGCTGTGGTACCGGACGCGTTGCTGCTTCACGCGTCACTCGCGGCTGCAGCTGTATAGCCCCTCCGTTGTGACGAGAATAGAGAGTAAGTTGCTGCTGCGGTCCTACGTCCGTTAGATTTGCATAGATTGTAGAAGCATGGGAAGAGGAAGGGATGAGTTGACGCGTCGTCCGCGGAGGCTCACGCGACCGAAACGGAGGAGCCTCACGCAACCGAAGCGGAGGAGCCTCATGAGGCCGAAGCGGGAGAGTCTCACGCAGCCGACGCGGATGAACCTCACGCGACCGGACTGGAGGAGCTCCCAGAAGCGAGTCTCCGTGGGGGAAATTGTACTCTTGCTGTCGTTCGACTCTTTGGAAACGTCCCTCGAAAGAACGGGACTTATTCATGCTCGAAATTGTCGGCTGAGCGAACGGTTGACGCGTCGGTTGCGGACGCGTTGCATAGTCACGCGTCGGCAGCGGACTTGAAGCGGAGTCACGCGTCGTTTGCGGCTGATGCGGATGAATGTTGAAGAGCGAGAAAGATGGATATCTCTCTGATGACATCGAGCGATCGAGATAAGCCGACCTACAATAAAGTAGATATATAAGCCAAGTGTTTTAGGGAAAACGGGTATTTTCGAAATAGTGGATTTGCCAAAAACTAACCGATCGTCAACAAAACGGTGAGCTTGCGCAGGCTCGTCCCTTCTGAACGACTGATGCATGGTCGAC
Source organism: Pristionchus japonicus (assembly GCA_900490845.1). Classification (NCBI taxonomy): domain Eukaryota; kingdom Metazoa; phylum Nematoda; class Chromadorea; order Rhabditida; family Neodiplogasteridae; genus Pristionchus; species Pristionchus japonicus. Next base: position 534,065 of record LS502593.1, on the reverse strand, counting down.
GGTGCAAGCGAAGTGCTGCGGTTCTCCACTCTTCCATAGCCTCTCCCCATTCTCCAGCCTCCCTCACTGAATCTGACTGGTGCCGAGGAGAAAACTGGTTCATTCATAGAGAAATCGCGTGAAGCCGGGCCTCTTCTGGCGTCGTTATTACGATTAGTTGTTTCTTGACGTCTCGAATTTCCGACAGGCAGAAAACTCGACGTGCGTGCACGATAGGAGATGGAATGGCGCTGTCTGAAGTGCCCATCCAGCTCAGAATCAGTGGAGTCCAAGCACATTATTTCAACGCTCTCGCCCGAATCGCTGTCGCTAGAGTAGACATCGTTTTGAGGTTCGCTCGAACTGCAAAACGTGAATGATTTTGAAAGTGTTTTCGATGAGAAGCACACCGATAGGAGCTGCTCGAGGAATTGGAATATCTCTGGGGCAACTGCGACGGATCCGCGTGTGGTGCGTGAGAAAGGCGCTCTAGACGCGGACTACGGGACTCTCGTTCGAAGGAGCTGGACCGATCGATTGGCTCTCGAAGGTTCTGTGGTCGTCTGTGCTGTTGTCTTTCGAATGGATTCAAGGGGCGATTGTGAGCTTCGTTGTCTGCGTTTGAACGTCGAGTCTCCTGTGAACGCTGTCTTCGGCCACTGCAACTACTTACTTTACAATGGGTTCAAATAACGATCATGAAGAGGACGAGTTATGGAAAATGGGCTCACCCAGTCAGCTCATTGTCATCGATCCGCGATGAATTGCGTTGATTGGGGACGCGAGACATCCAGAAACAAGGATGACGAGGAAAATATTGACTTGATTAACCCTAACTGAATACTTGAATAATGTATTTGAACGTTCGACGCTACTATCGTCAAGCGAGCATCACTGAAACGATGCGGCTGGTATAGATGCATGCACCACTCTGGCTTTAGCGGGCAAATTTTCAATTTTTCAATAGTTTTGCCTGTTCCGCGTGAGTCTTTCAGTACACCTAAGCTTGTATTGTTTTGAACCTATCTATCTAGAATCAATTAGAATTTTGTTGAGTCGACAGCCCCGTTTTTCTACATAATTAGTCTTTTCCTTTATTCTGGTGCTTGATATTGTGAATACTAGTTGATTCGCGCCGTTTCTTCCTCGATACTAGGGTTGGCTAAACGATAACGAGAATACAGGCCTGTATTATCGAGGGTATCTAAACGGGCCTGTTTAGAATAACGGGCCCGTATTCCTCAATTTGCATGAGAGAAAGAGTGTGCAAATAGAGAGGGCACCTAAACGGAACCGTATTGACAATACGGGCCCGTTTTAATCCTCCTCATTTTGCAAATCCATTACGGGCCCGTAATAGAGAGACGCGCTAATACGGGCTCGTTTACCTCGTATTGCCAACACTACTCGATACTCGTTACTCACAGCGAAGCTACAATTGAATCATGCTTAAGATGGCTCGAGTCGTCAAGAAAAGCAAAACAAAAGCTAAAGAAGAGACATCCAAGAAGACCAAAGATGTGCTCAAGGTAGTCAAGGTATGTGTACTTCTTTTTCTATGAATTTTTTTTCATTTGTTTACGATTCAGAAATTATTTCAGAAGTCCAGAGTGGCTAAAACTGAGGCGAAGTCTACGAAGAAGAAAGTTGAAAAGGAAACTAAGAAGAAAGAGAAGGTGGTTGTGAAGAAAGTCAAGGTTCGTTTCTGGAGTGTGATATTGTTCGGATCAAGTTTCGAATTTCCCATGTATCACCTTTCAGAAATCGGCTGGTGACAAAGCTGCAACAAAAGGATTTGCGAAAGGAAAGAAGGCAATTACCAAATCGGATAAGGTCAGTTGAATACCTACTTATCAATTACGCGAATTCAACTAGAACTTACCTTTGTAAAGCGAATTTACACTTCAGATGGCAAGAGTCGCAAAGAAAAGCAAAACAAAGGGTAAAGAAGAGACACCCAAGAAGACCCAAGATGTGACCACAGTAACCAAGGTAAGCGCGATTGAGTTTCCAAAGGATATTGCCATTCCTATGGGTTCATGACTCTACGTATCCCAGAAATCGAAAGTGTCTAAGGCTGAAGCGAAGTCAGCAAAGAAGAAAGGCGAAAAGGAAACTAAGAAGAAAGAGAAGGTTGTTGTGAAGAGAGTCAAGGTTCGTTTCTGGAGGGTACTGGAACAAGTATTTACTGTTCATCACCTTTCAGAAAAAAGGCAAAACTGCGGCGAAAGAATCTGCAAAGGGAAAGAAAGCAACTACAAAATCGGATAAGGTCAGTTGAATACCAAATACAACCGTTATCATTTTCGAACATAACGTTTCAGAAGTCAAAGCCGAAGGCAAAGTCAAAACCAAAATCGAAGCTTGCAAATTCGAAACCCAAGAAGCGAAAGTTCAAGAAGCCAGCTGTAATCGGAGATGAAGATGCGATCTCTGAACTTCCTTCTGACTGTTTTGATGCTGTTCTCACTATGCTTACTCAGTTAGTTTGTCCTGTTCAATCTCGTATATTGTTTTCTTTCTATATTGATAGTCAATAATGATAATCATGTTCGGTATTTGCAGAGAGGAATTGGATTTGCTGTCTACAGTGAGTCAGACGTTCTACAATGCAGCTACGCATGCGCGACCTCGAGCGATGAAGAAACGAGTGGACGCCTTTTCAATTACACAGGTATGACTTGTGAAACTTGCCCTTGTGTCGAAGCTACTAACAAAAAGAGTGATACACCTTTACAATGATGATTGATCAATAATATGAGAACGATAGATCTATATTTCTATAGTTTATATATTTTTTAATCTTTTCTTCGCATGTTTGCAGGTTGATCCGGGCAAAACAATTGCTGCGGTCGCCATTTATAATCGCGATCCGGAAACAGATCGGGAAGATTACCTTTCCTACGTCATGAGGCTTGACCGATCAAAGTCCAGCCTTCCAAAAATCTTCAAGAGAGATGGCGCCATTCGGTTCCCGTGTTCACGTTTCGTAAGTTGCCGACCAGACTTGTCTGGTACATTTAGATCAGATACTACAGTTTTATCCCTACTGACATAAATCTCTATACACAGGGCAGGTCGAAATTGCGCCCCTTTGAGCTAGGACCTTGATTCGCTCAGTGAACAATACTTTTTCGACGCTGATCACAACGCGCTTTTGAACTAGTCGATATCTTCATTTTGAGCCGACTTATTAACGTTTGAAAAAGCGACTTTTTGGTGTCCGTCACACTCCGGAGCGCCGTCTCTCCTATTTGCATACTCTCTCGCTTCCCTCTCGTCGTCTCGCCTATCTCTCGCCGCCCTCTCCATTCCGCGTGCTATCTCGCCCTCCCCTCTCCCCTCGCTTGCTCGCCCGCTCCTCCCGCTCGTCCGCGCATGCTCCGGCGACGCTTCCGCTAGGAGTGACGCGTGTCCGCTCCCCTCACGCGACTGACGCGTGAGTTACTTGCCTCCACGCTCTCCTTTCGCTCTCCCCTGCCCTCGTCTCTCTCCTCACACCATTGGCGCTTGTCCACGCGTGCTCCGGCGTTGCGTCCGCGAGGAGTGCCGCGCGTCCGCATCCCTCACGCGACTGACGCGTGAGTTTCTCGCCTCCACGCTCTCCTTTCTCTCCACCAGCCGTCATCGCTCGTCCTCGCGGACTCGAACGCCTTTTTTTCGCAAGCATACCAGTACTGGCGCTACTTGAGAATATCACAGACCCACTTGGCCTTAGTCGGGGGTCCAGGGGGCGGAGCCCCCTGGCGGGGGGGTCAAGGGGGGCGGAGCCCCCCTTGCACAGTAAAGAAACAACAGAATAGCATTCAGCACGCTAACTCTTCATAGATTTTGAACGTAGAATTAGCTAACAATAAATGAAAGTGGTTTGGGCATTTCCTTTTATTTCGTGAAACATATTTGATCCTTCGTTCTCCGGTTCCCGGAATCAATAAAACCTTCGGAAATCCCTTGGGCTGAAAACATGTTTGAATAGTAGCTTGATTTGCGAGCAAATAAAATAAAATAGTACATTTAGACCAGCTACTATTTTGACGGCGATAAAACCTTCGGAAATTATCAAGAACTGGTCTAAATGCGCAATTTTCTTGAGTAACGTGAAGAAACATGTTGCAGCCTTTCAAAAACCATTCTTCACCTAATAAAGTGCCAACCTTTGCAGCCTATGCATACATTTCAAGCGATGAGTTCCCTTTTCTCAATATGAAGTGGACGGGGGTTCAAGGGAGCGGCAGTCCCCCCTTTCACAGAGCAGCATTAACAGAAATAATCGAAACTAGATTGCGCATTTAGACCAGTTCTTGATAATTTCCGAAGGTTTTATCGCCGTCAAAATAGTAGCTGATCTAAATGTACTATTTTATTTTATTTGCTCGCAAATCAAGCTACTATTCAAACATGTTTTCAGCCCAAGGGATTACAAATTAACTTGAAAATAAATGGGAATGAGATGAAAAAACAATGTCATACTTTCTCAAGGTTTAACCAAAGGAACCAGGGTGGAACAAGGGTTATGAATCCTACTACAGGTTACGAGATCGAATATGCCAGTCAGCCAAATCGCCCCTGTCCATCGTAGTGTGATGGATTGCATTCTTCCTTCTCTCTCGAAGCTTTCCAAGAGATCCAGTTTCGATAGCTTCTTTTTCGACTCTGTGAGTTTGATAAATATTAATCTCAATTCCAATGTCATTCTATATCAGATTTGTTAGGCTCTTCTTGTCGATTATAATTTTTTAGCCGTTTCCTTCTTTTTATCAATCGCCTCTCTCAAAAAGATGATAAAATAAGGCGTTTCAAAACACGATCCAAAAAACCAAAAGTTGATTGAATAAAGGTTTGGTCTTTTCCAGATTGGCATCAATGAGCAATTTCTCGAAGGCTTCAAGAATATGTCGACAACTCTCAAATCACTCAATTTCGACCGATGCGTCTTTCACAAGGGCTTTGGTAGCGAGGGCAAGGCAAGGTGAGGCTATTTCGAAATGAAAACAATTTAAATAAATACACTCCCAGGTTCTTATCACTCATTCTCGCAATGAAACCTAAGAGTATCTACATTGACTTTCCTCGCAAAAACGAAACAGAAATATTTGATGCTGAATTCGTTCGAAACTATGCAGGAGTCGTTGAGAACCCAGAAATAGTTCTGGATACTGAAAAACAGGTAAGAATCTCAACTCTGACATTGACGATGCCTATGTATCAAAGAATTAAAACAGAATAACTCTGCAAATAGTTACGTAAGATTCAGCGCATAAACGAGGAATATGCGCAAAAAATTTCAGAATACGGTTGTAAACGGAGATGACTTGTCAGCTTTCGTCAGTTTTAGAAAACTTTCCGTGCCTTGTTTTCTCGTGGAACCAGAAGATCTCCTGAACACGATTATGGTAAATATGTTTGAATCCCGGATTGCGCAAATGAACTTTTCAGATTCGTTTGGAAATGAAGCGTTCCAGTGCTGAATGGACAGTTTCTGTTACCGGATGCATCACAGATGAGATGGTAGCAAAAATCGATCAAGCTAAGGTTTGCTGAATTGCAAGCTCAATAAGAACAAATATTTGCAGTACTCTTACAAGCATGAAGAAGAACGAGACTGCAGTTTCATAATGAATTCGGACAAAACTTTTAGAGTGTCGTACAGCTACTCTGATCCCGCAGATCCTCCACTTGTTGCATTTGTGCATTTCCGACCAATTCGCGTCACTTCTAACGCGTTTATTGTGAACGATCAATCTGATAACGACGAATAATTAATTGTTCCGATGTTTCATTTCTGTTCGTTGAAATAAATAAACCACTTTACTGATTAGTGCAATGGTTCCCGGCTATTATGCACACCAATCTTCTTCTAACTACTCTCGGGCAGTCAGTGTCTCGCTTGAGAACGAAGGGGTAGATCAATGTCGTCGTCACTGCATGATTTAGCTCTTATCGCATTTAGTTCATGGATGTTCAATATATCATATCAACTAAATTCCCTGACAATGTCTGCGTCTTCCGTATTTACACTCTGATCGCGCCAAGCACTGTTCGCGCCAGCTCACTCAATGCGTGCACAAACAAGCACCACGCGTTGTTTTGACTTTGTTTTCAATTCTGCACCGCGTTGGTCACCTCTCGACTCTTTCTCTCGCAACTCTTTTTCTCTTTTTCACTCTATTACTATTTCAGATGGCAAGAACGAAAAAGAGCAGTGACTCGGAATCAAAAGAAGAGGCATCAATGGCGAAAGGTGTGCAGAAGAATCGAGTGGGTAAAGGCGTTCAGGTGCATTCTGAATATAATCTCGAAATTCAGTAATCCCATTTCGTTCAGAAAAGGAACGGGGCCAAAGATGCGAAGGTTGCAACGGACAAATCTGGGAAGAAATCGACTGACAAAGCGAATGAGGTATGTGAAATGTCAAATCGAATGTTATAGTTCTTCTCCAGAAACCGACCACGAGCAAAGAAGATACTACAAAAGTCACTGCGAAGGCAAAGGTTCAGAAGAAGGGCAAATCCAAGAAGAACAAGGTTTGCTTGATTATCGATTGGGCAAATCCATTCGAGTTTCAGAAACGGAAGCAAAGGCAGAACGAAGAAGAAGCAGAGGAGGTCGAGTCAGATTCGGTCGAATTCAAGAACCCAGCAGTGATTGGGAATAACGATTTCATCTCTATTCTGCCTCCGGATTGTCTCGACGGAGTGTTTACTTTGCTCAATCAGTGAGTTTACAACTTGGCTTTCTCCGAACGATGTATGGCAGTTCCCCCAACAAGTGGTGGGACTTTGGTTCACTTGTGGTTACATTCCGAGCCGCTTTTAAGGATAAGAGAGTGTTTAGACAAAATTGACTTGATAAGAACAGTCGAATTGAGGCATTTATCCATAATCTTTCAGAGACCAGTTGAACGTCATGTCGACAGTCAGTCAAACATTCTATGCGGCTGCGAATTTCGCTCGTCCTCGAGCGATCAAACGGAAATTCCTCAATCTCACCGTTACTCAGGTAAAGAGGGCTTTGAGAAACTTTGACAGCGTCACGTTTTGAGTTTGCATCGATTCCTATCATTCTATACCATTTTCTGTACGCTCCGCGCAATATTTTCGTTGCTGCAGTGAACAATCATCCTCTAGATGAGAATTCGGTACTTGCCTATCCGATGAAACTGAGCACGTTATTCGGTCGGAACGAGAAATCTCTACCCAAACGATTCTCAGCCCCAGAACTTCTTGAAAAGCAAATCTTGAATTATGTACGTAATATTTTACTTTTATTATGGTACATACTTTGCCAGTCTCGGTTCTCTGACATTGAACACCATTTAGGTCACTCGAACTTATGCTTGGATCGAGAAGGTTTTACCAATCCAGAGAATAATAGCAGACCATCTCTATTCTAGGCTGGACGAATTCCGTTTCGCATTTCAAAGCTTCAGTTTTGATGCGGTCAGTTGTACTATACTTTTAAGAATATTTTTCACTTTTTCGCACACTTTTCCTGAAGTAGTGCGAAAGATAGAAGAATTTGCAATTTTTGCAGTTCTCAGTAGACGAACAATTCGTTCAAAAGTTCAATAAATACGCATCGGTTCCTATGAAATGGATTAAATTTGAATCGTGTGTCTTTGATAAAGAAATCGACGTCGATGCAAAGTCAAGGTAGGTTTTCGATTTTGAATTAAAGGAAAATGCATCGCAGGTTTTCATCCTTCCTTATCGAATCGAAACCCGAAACCCTCATCATCGATTTTACTCGCGGGAACGAAGGCAATATTTTTGATGTCGGTTTTGTTAGAAGATATGCTGAAGTAGTTGAGCATCCGAAGAAGTTGATGATTGCAGTTCATGAGAGAATGATGCAGGTGAATAGATATATATATATTCAACAAGCAATATACTTATTTGGTTTTTTTACAGTACGATTCCGTGGATCGTGATACCTCGTCTATTATTTCTCGAATTCAAAATCTGGAATTCAAAAGACTTGTGTTTGAACCGAGCATCCTTCTCGAGATTATCATGGTGAGCCTATTTCATATTATTCATTTGAATTGATCTACCGCAGTGTTGTAATGTACATAGGATGAAAACATATTTTAAATGTGCGTAATCCATCCCAGGAAATGCTTCTCTATTCGCGTTTAATCGATGTCCCGCGTACTTTCCAAACTCTAATGCACAACCATAGCCTGGCCACCAGGAGTTATTCTGTACTTATGTTGATTTTTACAGGATCGCATGGAAATGGGTACGAATTGTAAATGGTCGGTATCTGTGTCTGCACCCTTTAAAGAAGAATTTCTCGCTAGGATTGACAGAACAAAGGTAACTCAAATGCATACATACTCGGCAAAGTTAGTCTGGCCGTTTTATGTTTCTTTGTTCTGGTAGTTTAAGAAGTTGAATCGATTTTAGTCATCGAGGAACGCTCTAAAATGGCACCGAAACCCTTTGTTCATTGCTAATTGTGAAATTCCACGCACATGAATAGTTTTGGATATGAATTAAAGGAGGAGTAGCATGAATATTTAGTTGACGTATCTGAGCGTATAATGCGATTGGGTTCTATAACGGTGATTAAAAGCCAAAATCTGAGAGTTCTACGTTCACAACGAAGCGATTTATGAATTATTTAAGTTTCATTGATAGGGCAGGGACGATTTGCATTACGGTAAGTGTGTCGATATCGACTTTCACCAAGCGCGCGAGTTCAAATCCGCTGGCTGCGGCAATCTTTTGCCGGGTTTTTTTTTCACCTGTTTTCAAGAGTTTTTCTCATTTTCTCTTTATTTTCCAACAATTTACGTGTCTAATTCTCATTTAACAGTATATGAAGTGGCAGGTACAAATACAGACAATGTTCGATACGTCGTGTGTGATGACAAATCATCCCAAACCAATTCCATCTTACGGATACGGCTCTACTCCGCAGTGTGTCTACCGTACAACTACCGTAACCGTGTCGTTCTTTCATGTTTTCTTTGTTTGATCTTTGATCTCTAGATGGACGACTTTCTTCCTGATCCCAAACAAGCTGCGAAGATCCTGGCCAAGATGAAAGCAGCGAACGAGAAGGAGCAGAAAGTGTTCGAGGACGACGAAGATCTCGAGAAGGCTGGACAGTGTACGTGCACTCTCTGCCCATCTCGAGACAGACTGGACAGACACGACTACTGTTGCCAGTCCATCTTCCTCTACCCTCTCATCGAGAAAGGAACGTTGCTCAAGAATGGACTGGAGGCCAAGTTGAGAGACCGCGGAGCTTCTGCGTGCATCACCAGGGATTGGTTCTTCACTGAACGCCTGATAACGGAAGCAGTGAGTAACTTTATCCTGATCTTTGACCTACAGTACTCAACATAGCCCCTGATAACTGACCTATCGAATTCCTGTTTCAGAGTGCTGAAGCTGCCGTGGCTCTTCATGCATACAAGGAAGGACATGAGGCTAAGGACGAAAACGAGTGAGTGTGCCCCTTAGCAGTCATTGATCAGTAGTATTTGATTACGTTGCAAAACAATATCGTGTTACTATGATCAAAAGACTATGATCGTTCGATACCGTGTTCGGAACTTACCGTATGCAGGATTTTGTATCAATCGATACATGACGAACTTACCATTTAGGGCGCTTCGATACGGCTGCTACCGGGTCATCGTTGCAACGCTTCTCGGTCCTTTGGGCCGAGGTAAACGCGTTCGCCTACCCGCTTGTGTGATCGACGCCGTCAGAAGAAAGTGGCCGAGTGCCGATGGTCTTTATACTGGTTTCAAAACAAGTGATTTGTTCAATGACGAGTAAATTGAATCAATCGATAAACTGTTCAATGACATAATTCGTACGATTTTTCCTGTGACATGTCAGAAACATGGCTACTGTATCTCTGTCCACCGTAATCTACCGTAACCTACCCATTCCCCTCAACATCAGATGTCCCCCGCTCAACGACGTACGTGCGTTGTTTGTGGCACGAAGCATCTCGAGAGGGATATGCACCGATTCACAGAGAACGATAAACGACGTATCGATTGGATAAACGCAGTACGATCGACA
>LS502593.1:496020-518694 GCA_900490845.1 Pristionchus japonicus | reverse complement strand
AAAATATGAGAAACACTAACCTGACGTGTCCGGGCTGTTCTCGTTCGAGTGACGCGGCAGCTCAGGAGATGGTCCAACCAGCGATGGTATACGCCCGGCTGTGCCCATTCGGAGTCCCAAGGATGCGCTCGCGAGTCTGGAAAGACAACAATTTTAATAATATCAATGACGAAACAACGCAATAAAAGCAAGTGATGCTTAATATAGACAAACACCATTTTGTTTCTAATTGAGGAAGGGTGTGCACAGTTTAGTTATTGAACTTTGATATTCTCGGCTCTGTATAAGGATCACAAAAATGGCGATGATACTAACCAGGCGTATCCGGGTTGTTCTCGTACGAGGGACGCGGCAACTTTGCAGCAGCTGCAGCAGCTGGATGGTCTTCTTGCCGGCGGTAGAGAGGAATGAATGCCTCGGCCGAGGCGTTGAACGGCGTCATTCTGAATAATCGGCATTGAAATTTATTGAGAATTGAAAAATAGCGATGTGAGGAAAGCGAATTGGAGGAAATATGGTCTGATTGAGCACCGATAACCGAAAATGAGGGCTATATCGATCGCGCAAAGCCTATCCTCGTTACTAGAAGCGAATGCGAGCAAAGAAAGCCACGATCTATCAATTTACTCGGATGGAAAACATAAAATAGAAAGGAAAGCGATGGAGGGGTCACTATCGATTGATTAGCGCGCGCGCTCATGCAAATGATGGGGCTATGCTAGTTTTCCATCGATTTGAATAAATCAAAAGAGAAATTAGATAGTGAAACACTGATATCGAGCTTCTAGAGACTCGTAAGCACTAAGGACGCACTAAAGTACTGATTTTAGGGGAAACAGAGTAAATCGAGTGAGCGATCGCTCGCGATAGACCATCGATACGAAGAAAAAGGGCTATAAAGTGGTCAGTATAGCGTTTCCAGCTTACGTTTCCAGCTTCTCGCGCTATGTGACACAGAATTGGACAGGGGAGGCAAAAATGGTAGAAGCAATCGAGTGAACGATAGAGATAAAGCGAGAGAAACAAGCGATGAAAGTTCTTGCCAGCCGTTTTACAATGATTCGAGGCGGTTTACGGCACAATCAGACTGTGAAGCGCCTCAAGTCATGTCGGTGAAGTTATCGACTATGATAATACACGGAAAAAACAGGTAAATATGTGAAAAATTATGACGCAAACCAAGAAGGGCGACGCCCCGCCGAGCGAAAAGGACCGCCCTTTTGGCAAAGTGCCAATAGGGCGGCAGGGCTACCGTAACCCATAGGATAGGGCAGACACATCTGTGTGGGAGTCGCTAACATTCTTTCCTGTAACTCCTCCTTTAACGTTTAAAAATAATAAAATGGAGTTTGAGATCTATAAATTCAGTACGCCGTCATCGATACTTTTCTCAGCAACGAATGCTTCGAAATAAAGGGACCACGGATGAGTGCTCAATTGAGATCCTACAAGAATTCTTACAGCTTGCATGAAATTGCATATGTACATATCATACCAATGAATAATATTGAATGAATGGTCGGACATTCTCGCTGACGGAACACCTATTGTATGCTGTGGTATCGTATACGGTTTGAAAGCTTATATTTTCATGTTTGTCAATTTCCGTCTGCTATTTTTTTATGGAACATGTTAAACGGCTTCATTCTCTGCACAGAATAAACATACCACCTAAGCATTACGTTTCTCGAGCACATTTCGTTCCTCGAGCACCCTTATAGTTTTAGAGAGAATGGCGTCAGACAGACTCTGACTGTCTTCATTGCCACACGCTTTCTACATTCCACACTTCTAGACAGCATGTGTAATGGAGAGAAACGCCCTCTCATTTACTCTCAATGTTATTGTCGACCGGAGCCATAACAACACACCACTCTCTTCCTCTGTCTCTCTCACCTTCTCTCTCCCCTGTTTACTCCTTCATTTTCTCCCTCTTTCACGCTCTTTTCAATCAATCGTGCCAACTCAAATAAGCGGCAAAGCATGCGTCAGTAAAAGAAATTCGAATATTTTCGCGCTTTTTATCGCGCTTGTATTTGTGATATTTGCTTAAGGGGTTTTTCTGCTAGAGGAGGGAAAATGGCGCGTCCTTTGATTGAAATAGTCATGAATTCGACGCGAACACACTTGAAAAGCTTCTGCATGGCTTGTTTCTTCAGCAACTCTTGTTTCGCATTTATCATTTTCTCTGTTTCTGTCAAACTCATTGTGACTTTTTCTGAATGTGTTCATCTTTCTCAATCTATATTTTCATTTACATGGTGATTCTGAATGATAGAAACGAATGTTAAACTGTTCAATATCAGATTTCAGATGGCTAAAAAAGACAAAAGCAAGGAATCGAAAGCAAAAGGACCTGATAAGAAGGCAAAAATAATCAAGAAAACTCTTAAGGGAGTTAAGGCATGTATATAATAGCTTTTAATTCTTATAGACTAAGGATTTCTCCTGGTATTATTATTGCTTGATTTCAGAAATCAATCGGGAGCAAAGGCTCAAAGATCGCAAAAGAGAAATCGGAAGGAACAACGAAGAAATCAACTATTCAAAAGGTATCTATGCTTTCCAAGCAGATTTTGAAAGAATGTTTTCTACGAATGTTCAAAAAGAAGAATTGATAACTCAATAGATAACTATGCATAGTTCGAATTTCAGAAAACAAAATCAAGCAAACAAGGGATTTCCAAAGTTGGGGGAAAAAAGACGGAGAAAAGGAAGAAGAAGAAAGCAACTAAGGTAAATTTAGACTTTGATTTTGTATTTCTTTTCTTAAACTTCAAGATATAAATTACAGAAAGCCGAGCCAGTAGCTCACCAAGAAGAGGACAAGGATGAAGTGGTGGCCGGAAAATTCAAGAGCCCTCTCGTTATCGGCCAGAATGACTTCGTCTCTCAACTCAATCCCGACTGCCTGGATGGAGTGTTCACTTTGCTAACTCAGTTAGTCTGTTCTTGGCTATTTTCCAGTTTGTCCCCCAAACAACACTGAGCCTCAAGTGAGAAGTCGATGAGATGACGAAATATAAATGTTCAGTTCATAGGATTAGGAGAAAATTCTGTAGATGATGCAATCAATAAATCACAGGGATCAACTCGACGTGATGTCTACGGTCAATCAGACCTTCTATACAGCTGCAACAAAGGCGCGACCGAGAGCGATCAGGAGGAGATTGGCCAATCTTACCATCACTCATGTATGTCTAACGTTTGCTTCGACCCGTTTCAGGCTCACTTTGGAATCATTTGGTTCTGAAACTTGTTGATCATTACTTCACGGCGTTTTTTCAAAGCTCTGAAAAAAAAATCGTAGAAGCCTCTACTTTGCTGTCTCACTTTTGAATATATCGTAAATGCGAGAAAAATAGGGACGAATGCATCGGAGCAGATGCAGAGCTGTACCTATTCCGTTTCTTTGCACCTATTCAGCTGCACCTATTCAGTTTCACGTGGCCTATAGCAGTATAACCATACGTCTTTTGCGATAATTGCACTACCGACCTTGTTTAACACACTGGATTACAGCACAGCGGAAGCAACACGCACGTTGCTGTGGCGAGAGATAATCCTGCTGACTACAGTCAATGGCTTACTTACTACATGCGGCTCGGCCGAGCCGAGTCTACGCTACTCGAACGATTTACTGATCGTAAACCAATTGGAAAAGGAGACCCCAGTGATTTCGTATGTTATTGCTTTACATCAGAAAAACGAATTTATTCAGGTCAAGTATGCGGAACACTTTGAACAATTTAGATGCTCCTTTACCTCCGTGCGTTTATCCTCTCTATTTGTTTTTTTGTCATCTCTTTAAATATATTAGAATTTATTAGAAAGAGAATTTAGCCAAGTTAGTAGTATTAATCATAAATCCTTCAGAAATCATGGGAGTCTGAGCTAGAAGCATGCAAGATAACGCCTCTAAATCGGAAGAGAATGTGCCATCTAGTATCCATATTCAATCGATTCGGACTATCTTTCGACACATTGGCCTTCGATGCGGTAAAAGTTCATCATTATTACCGACTCCGTGCGCTTATTTCATCAGACGATATTTCAGTTTGGAGTTTCGGAACATTTCGCCCAGGATTTCAAAAACGTGCTATCAACATCGCTGAAAGTGCTCAAATTTCAACGTTGTGCATTTGACAAGGCAATCAGCGACGAATCAAAGTCCAAGTCGGTTATTTCCAATTTCGAAAGGATTTGACCAAAATCTTTTGTGTTTTTTTAAACCATGTCTTCTTTTATTTCAAACTCGTTTCTCAGCTTCGGAAGACATAAACCGCGTTTTAGATTCGTCTCCTTCATTCTCGCTGCAAAGCCAAAGCATCTGATCATCGACTTCCCTCGAAGTGATGAAATGGAAATATTTGATGAAGCTTTTCTTCGGAAACATGCTGAAGCCGTTGATAATCCGGAATTGACCTTGGGAGAAACTAAAGAAGTGAGTCCACTAAATGATTAGCGAAATTAGTTAATTTACCTCGTGCGAGTGAATTACATTCATGACCTATCGGTAAAGAATGTTATCCTGCACATGAATTTCTAATTCTTTCAAAACATTCGATGTTTATATTTTCAGCCGTTTGATGTTACGAGAGCCCTGCTACCTATTCTGAGTAAATTCAGTTATCTTGAAGCTAAGGTCATTCGGATCACACCGGACTTTGCCATCGATATCATCTTGGTAATAATCGAAATAAATCATTAACGGTTAAGATTATGGGTATTGTGCCTACCAAATACAGTCCAAATTCAACTATTTTGCAGGATCGACTTGAAATAGGACCAACAAGAGCTAAAAATTCAATATTTGCGGACGTTCGCTGGAGATTCAGTATTACTGAACGTTTTACAAACAGAATGCTGGAAAGGATCGACAGAAAAAGGGTGAGCAAAGACGCAATACGCACATGTGCTCACCTTTAATTTTATTTCAGTATTCCGTTAAAGCAAAATTTTCGGAAACAAGTGACAACATCGAAATAAAGAAAGGGCCATTAAGGGCAGAAATCCATATGTTCTATGTAAGTGTAAGTGTAAATGAACCTTTGCTCGTAAATATCGCATTGTATTTACATGCCTGATTTGGACAATTCTCACTGATTTAAAAAAAATTTCATGGAGTTCTTTTTTGTGATGATAACATTCTGATGATGCATTTTTTTAAATTCCAACCCTGCATATTTCGTTAATGATTTCGTTTATTCACGCGTGCTCTATTGTTAAGTTGTAAGCTTCTTGCATTGAATCGACAGTTGCATTCGAATAAATTTTGGCAACCAGATGAATTTTGTCAAATATGCTCACAAGTCCAAATCTCATATTATCACAGCAGAGTTGAGAACTGATCGCTCACTTGGATAAAATTATCATATCTGAGAAGAGGTTAGAACTGGCGCATGCTTGATAACAAGACGAGAACTTCTTTCAAGAACCATGTGTATCTAGAACTGTACAGGGCCCACAACGAGAACTGCTTGTTTAACAGCTTGGTTATAGGGATGGGACGATTTGGAACTTGCGTTTGGGAGCCAGTCATCTGACACTTCTCATTGTCCTCACTTACTTTCTTTCTCTCTCACTTGAAAGAGAACATGCGTAATGGAGAGATACTGCCTCTCATTGACTCTCTATGTTATTGCCGACCGGCGTGATAGCATCACACCAATCTTTTCCTCGCGTTCTCTCTCCTTCTCTTTCTCTTGTTTACTCCTTCATTTCCCTCTCGCGCTGTCTCTACTCGCCTGGATCGATGAACCCCAACAGACGAGAAACGAAGCGGAGTTTGAATATTTTAGCGCCTTTTAGTTTATTACGTCAAGCGCTAGGTATTACATCGACGAATAGAGCGTTCTTTTCAAAACTAAACAGGCAAATGCTTGAGACGCGTAAACAACTGGAAACGCTTCTGTTACGTTACTAGCTTCAATTCTGATTATTTCTCAATTTGCAACAACCCTTTGTGTTCGCGTTTAGCATATTCTCGAGAGTTCCAGAAATAAATGCCTTTATCGCACTCGCGATTACTGCGTGATAGTTTCATCTCACCATCTCTCTTTTTTCATCTGTCTTTTCGACTTCTGCGTTCCGTGTTTGGCTCCTACCATCAAAAGCGGTTTTGCATGTTTTCAGATGCCAAGGTCAAAGAAGGTCGCCGAACCGAAAGCAAGTGGATCTGGATCGAAGCTCAAAGGAGTGCAGAAGAAGACTACGGCGAAGGGGGCGAAGGTGCAATTTCGAAAACAATATTCATTTGGAAATGTATTTTTTGTCTAGAAATCACCCGGCTCCAAAGGATCGCGTGCGAAGGTTGCAACGGTGAAGAAGGAGAAGGCTGTGAAGAAAACGACTCCGAAGGTGAATAAAGGCTGATGGCATTCAAAATAGCAATTTTCTTTTTCAGAAAACGACCTCGAGTAAAGCAAAAGTGACTGTGAAAGCAAAGGTTCAGAAGAAGAAGGCTGAGACTAAGCAGAAAGAGGTGTGTTTTGTTCAATACACACACCCCCACATCATGCAAAGCAGCCGTGCCTGTGGCATAGCTTTCAAATATTTACTAGCATTTTAAAAGTGTAATATCCAACCACAAATCGATTGATAATAGGCGTTCATTTCTGTAAATATTTCGAATATTTACATATTTGAGACACATAAAAATCTAGAATCGTTTCAAAGACAAGCCTTATTTTAAAGTCAACTCTCATTTTACGGCTTAGAAGACTCGTAATGTCTGGAAAACACGCAAAGTTCTCTAATCTTTCTACCAAGTTACAGATGCCAAAGGCAACGAAGGGCAAGGCAAAAGAAACGAAGTCCAAAGAAGTTGAGAAGGAAGGTGCAGCGAAAGGAGATCAGGTAACCTCATGGGGCTGAAGGCAATAATAAAGTTCCCATGAAACCTCATTACAGAAAGAGAAGGCAGTCAAACAAGACAAGAAAGAAGATGAAGCAGTCGCGTCGGAGATCAAGTTCAAGAAGCCTGCTGTCATTGGCAAGAACGATACCATTTCTCTGCTGCCTCCCGATTGCATTGACGGAGTGTTCACTCTACTCAATCAGTAAGATAGCTGCAAGATATTTTATGCTAATTCGAAAACCACAGCCTCAGAAGATTAATTTCTTTCATTTCAGGGACCAACTCGACGTTATGTCCACAGTGAGTCAGACGTTCAACAGAGCTGCGACTGCAGCCCGTCCCAGAGCTGTGAAGAGACGATTCTTTAATCTTAGCCTTACTCAGGTTGGTCGCGTCACTCATTGCCCCTTTTTGTTACTGGATATCACCTTGTTCTCTTTCATGTACTCTCATTCTGAGATATAAGATACCAACGTCAACGGTAATTTCAGTTCTCCGCTGCGAAGACTGTCGCGGCTGCAGTGAAGAGGGACCCTCGAAGCTCGAGGAAACTACGGGCCTACTGCATGAAGCTGCGATCCGACGGAAGCGTCCTTCCCCCTCAATTCACCGTGTCCAATCGCCTCACCAAGTCCATGAACAGCTTCGTAAGTTTTCTACTCCTGTCAAGCTTGCTAAAGTTCGTTTACTTCAGATTAAAGAATCCCTTTTACCAGTCAAGAGAACTGGACCCATAAACAGAATTGCAATGGACCATCTCGTGTCGCGAATCAACAAATTCGGATTCGCTTTTGATACCTACAGTTTTGACGCGGTGAGTACTCGTTTTTTCCACATTTGGCACAAAGTATAAGCAAATGTAAATTGAATTTTTAGATCGGAATTGATAACAGTTTCGCGGAGGACTTCAAAGGGATGCAGAACCCGAAAGAAGTTAAATTCAGAAATAGTGTTATCGACAAGGACTTGGACGATGAAGGAAAGGCCAGGTATTCATTTTTTCGTTATTTATTCTTTTGTAATATAATAAATTTAAAGTATTAAAACGCAGGTTCTTGTCGTTCCTCGTTGCTGCAAAGCCAGCGATCCTCGATCTCCAATTCGATCGGAAGAAAGAATTGGAAGTGTTCGACGAAGCATTCATCAACAGTTACTCTAAGGCCGTTAAGCGTCCGATACTCCATTTCTCTTACAACAGCAGCGTACGTTTATGCAATATCTAATAGCAAAAAGAGGTTGTCTCGCCATTGGCGCGGCCAGTCATTAATTTTGGATAAATAGTGAAAAAACAAAAGGAAGTAGCACCAAATTTTTTATTTGCGATGATTACCAATTATCCAATATTCTTCCAGCCGAAGCGCATGAGTCACGACATGGTCAACGTTATTCCACGTTTCAAGAAACTCACAGCGTGCACTCTCGAGTTCGAACCGGACCATGTGATCGAAACAATGATGGTCAACTCTATTTCCATTTTATTGATTGACTAATCTAGTTTCAGGTTCAATTTGACATGCCTCCCGCTGAAGCGAAATGGAGCGTCGCCATTTCTGGGCCCGTCACGAAGCAGAAAATCGCTCGATTCGGGAAACCAAAGGTGAGATACTCATTTCGATAAGTGATATAACTAGGGTTCTCTTGTTGGTATGGAATTCCGGAGTGAGAGAAATGAGGAGGTCTTGGAATTCCAACTGGAATTCCAACTCAATTGAATTCCAAAAAGAGAACCTAGAAATAACTCAAACGAACTTTTCTCATTGCAGTACACTGTCACCGGAGATGGTAATCAGGACAATGTGATCATCAAAACTTCAACGATGGCCGCTCGTCTCTCGTTCCGACGCTACTTCGGTCGCAACGTCGCTGACGTCAAATTCCAGCCACTGGACGAGTCTCTCTTTGACGTCGAAGAGGATGAGGAGGATGAAGCGATGGAAGACGACTATGACAGTGACTATGAGTACGCTGAAGATGACAAGGCGATCGCCGATAGTGATTCTGAACCCGAGTATGAGTCGGATTCTGAGGATGAGGAAGAAGAGGAGGTTGGAAGTGATGATGATAATGAAGAAGAGGAAGAAGGGGAGGATGAAGAGGAGGAGGCGGCGGATGAGTAAAGACGATGATTTTGCAAAAAATCGTATTCCTTGTTACCGTTTCATACACTCGTCACTCAATTGTTTCTCTCGCAATGATAAATGGAATTTTTGCAGTGAACAACTGAGACTGATTGTTTCAATCTTTATTAGCGAATTTATTTTAAATAACGCATCTATCGATGAGAATAGGTCTTTGCCGAACACGCGCCTTTCGCGTGTGAAACAGTTTATGAGCGAGTGAAGCTGAAAAATAAATCTTTTGGCTAATAATGAAAAGAAAGAAGAAGACAGCAAGTTGAGTATTTGCTCACCACTTCTTTATTCCTTTCAACTGCTCCAATGCCGTCGGCCACCTAAGCACGTTGCCCTTCGCGTCGGCCAGGTCATAGATACTGCAATGATATTTATATTGCTGGAACACAACGGGTTTTGATCAAAAGTGTCGTCCTTAGCTTCCGTCTCTTTAGACAAAAACGTTGCCTAATCCACTAACCTCTCCCAATTCCTCGCTCGCCTCCACACTTCATTCTCTCCAATAATGAACACGGCGCGTCTCGCTCGAGTCATCGCCACGTTCACTCTTCGTTCATCCTCGATGAAGGAGAGATAACGGGGGCCTGAAATTGTGTTAGTTTTCAAATCATCCAAATCATCCTGCATTGTTGTTCTCTTCCTAGTAGTATAATTATAATTGTTCAAGTTGAAGCTCACGTTTTCGTGCGCACGACTCATCCTGCTCATACTCCTCCCTTCGTGATCTCGTCGTCAATACGACGACTGCATCGAACTCCGCGCCCATCGAGCTGTCCACTGTTGAGACCTGAGAGTAATGTCTCTCATTTTTTGTTTTCGAAATTCCAGTCGCAATTTCATCATTTCTTAAGCTCGTTTGCCTCTTTGATCGGTAAGGGAGTGTGCGAAATGAAGAGTTGTTAAGACGTGAGCTCGTAGTCTTATCTCGACAACAAAATGTTGACGAACCGTGCATCGAACATTGTGGTCCTTCCTAATCCTGTCCACTGACTCTCGGTAGCACGAGAGGATAGCGACGTCCCTTCCATAAGCTGGCTCGAGAACCTTCCTCACCAGCGCCACAGCAACTTGCTCCTGAAATCAATTGAAGCGAAATTAAGGTTACAAGTAGGATAGCGATAGAAAAGCTGCTCTGATGATAATAAATGGGTTGTTTCCTGAACATTACGCAGCAATGGATGGATTCCTTCATTGTGACCAAAATCATGTCATGAGCACAGCACTTAATGATTATTTCGCCTTATTCTCAGAACATTCGTCTGAGCTTCAATGGAGTGTTACCTGAGTCTGATTGCCAATCGAGAATCCGACATCCGCTTTTCGCTCCATGCCTCCAGTCGTGATTATGCAGAGAGGGAACGAGCGGTCTGGAACAAGAAGGAAATGGTGAAGTTGAGACCACAATCTAGGCGAATGTACTGCCTACGTATCCGCCTTCTAGAGCACAAGCGGTCGTGATTCTCCCATATCGGAACCCTCTCCAATTCAATTCGAAAACGAAGATGGTGGTGACGAGTACCTGGGAGGTGAATAGAAGAATGCAGCATTCGTTCTCGCTCATTGACTGAAGAAACCAGCGTATTGCTGTAGAAGAGCGAGGACGCGATACTGCAATTCTTCTAGTTAGATGATGTCGTTGATCCAATCAAGAATCAACTCTGGTTTCTTCCAACCACTAGGCTACCATCACAAGTGTGCGGAGTTTCGGCCAACCACAAGGCAGCGAATGTACCACTTAGTGGTTGAGGTTGGGTGCCCAGTGGTTGGCGGAAACTCCGCAGACTAGTGATGGCTGCATGCTTGGAAGAAACCAGAGCATAATAAGTCGATAATCAGCATACTTCCTCAGTGCCGGATGCATCCTCAGGCACTGTCTCATCCTCAGAGTCGGAGTATGGGCGGACCGCGAGAGAGTCATCGCGACCGAGCCAGCCAGTTGAGCGTCGATCGCGTCATCTGAAGAATACAGTGCGGGATACTGTCACTGGTCCCTCATTCTACGAAGAGTGCGGAAAGCAAGAGTTGCTTTCCTCATTTCGCACATTCTCTCACCGATCAGATTGGTGAGAGAGCGTGCAGAATGAGGAGAGTCAACTCTTGCTTTCGTCCCTCATTCTGCACACTATCGCGTTTCTCTGACAGCTAGGACTGCGTTTGACATGGCGAGACGATGTACCGTTTTCGAATCAAAATCATCATGAGCTCTATTGAAAATGCAAAATATGTATATTGAGGAACGTGTTTATTGATTAGATCAGTGCTATCGACGTAAAATTCCAACCATTGTAGTGGTGATGGTGCTGCGGCGGCAGCTGCCTCCAGTCTCCGACGTATCTCTGGTACGCAGTGGGCAGCAGTTGAGAGAACGCGGCGAGAGAAAGTTCGGGCGCCTATTGGAGAGGAAGATAAGTAAACGTCGATCTTCCTCAACCACCAGAAGGGTAGAAGAGTCGTTCAAAATGGACAATATGAAAAAATAGATACCTGACTGGACTCATCCATCCACAGAAAGACGCGCTCCGCACTCTCAATGTAATCTCTGGAAGTGATATTGGCTAATCATCGTGTTTCGCAAAGAATCGCACAGTCTTTGTGTCTGTGCACTTCACGAATCATATTGTTAACGTCAATACAATCTCAAGCAATCTGTTCACCACCTCACTGCTCCCTCGACAGTCATAGCGATGAGAAGAGTGTCCAGAGTGAGGGCGAGTGCGTTCGGTCGTCTGTGGAGGAGCAAGTCCTGGAATCGTTCGCTATTGTCGCTTGTTGTTTCTCTTTTTGTTGTTGCTTCGTGTTTTACTGTTATAATTCACCTTCGTAACCCCATCCCTCTTCCTCTCGATCTCCTGTTGTAGATGCTGAGTCTGGTCCAGATTCGCAGTGTCCAGTTCGCCCGTCTGTCAAAGACAAACATAGTTTTTGAGGACGAAAAGGCGAGACGATCAATAATTCGGCTCTCGTCGGTACTTACAGCACTCGTGAAACATATCGAGTGCCAACGTCACATCAACGTTACATTCTGCGGACAATGATCATCACTGATTCGAACTGCTTTTGCACTTACTTCTCCTTCCTGAAGCCGTCGCAGCAAATTCGTCAGGCTTCTCAGCTCTCCGGCGGCTTTCTGAAATTTTTTTCACGTTTCTACAACTATTATCCAAAGATTGGATGAACAGCACAAGAAGTTTAAAATCGAACCTTCAGTCTAGCTGGCGCATGCTTATCACTCGCACAGGCCATAATCTGGTCAAGGAGATCTGCAGGAGCTCCCTCTCTGCCGGGTAGGCGAGTTACCTGAAGTGATCTAATGAGCGACTTTTTTTGCCAAAGGAAATATGCGTAAGAAGTTCCGTTTTACGCGCCGATCCATCCGTTTTGATACATTTCACTCACATACCTTCATCCTCGTCGTTCCTATCGATAACATCTTCTCGACGAGTATCTCCACGGCGATATTTGTCACTGCCACAGTGATGATTAGAGTCTGGAAGTCAACGGTAACCATATTTCACTTCATTTATTTCCTTTACTTTCCAAATTTACGTGGAATGTGGCGAGAGTTAATTGGAGCCGGAACTTGAACTACTTTTTAATGCCTTTTCAGGCTTTGATTAGTTATTCTCTTTAACGTGAGCGTTACAACATCAAAAGTACTCACTCCTTCTCCATGAATGGCCAACGTTTGCTCAATTGCTCCTACGATCGCCGTCGTCTTTCCAGTCCCAGCTCCAGCGTCAACGTTGAGGATGGGAAGGTTGAGGGAGGGACCTCGGGCAAGTACCTGAAACGATATCGTTTTTATTGGTATAGTATGTTGTGGGACAAAAAGAGAAGTGAGTAGAGCCGAAAAAATAGTGTGGATGAATCGGACTAACCTCTCTCTGTTCGTCCGTCCACAGGAACTGTCTTCTAAAGGTCGCGGGGAGTGAATCAAGCGACGAGCTCAGTGGAGGGAGTAGCTCGGGCTGAAGGCAGTCTATGATTGAAGGTCGAAAATAATTTGGTAAATGCTTTGAAACGGCTGAGTCACCTCCATTCCCCTAACGAGGATCTCTCTGTAGACGGTGCTCATGGCCTTCTCTCCATTCGATCCGCCAGGAATATTCAATGGCTTGCCGAGCATCAAGTCATTGAGTATGCTGGGCACGGAGCGGTCCAGCTTGACCTGGAATCGATCTCAAATTATTTTAGCCAACTCTTTTTTATCATCTGTAAACAAATGAAAGTTATGTTTCACGATTGAAACAAAATTTCGAATTTGTATGAATTCTCACTAGCATCTCAATTAGCTTTTCGAACTAAAAATCAGAGCGTTCCGATGGAAATATTGGGACTACGGTTGTAGATCGCCTTATCACTATCGCAAAATCTTGAACAGTTTTACTATGCACTCGCCTCCATCTGCACTTCCCTCTCTCCTTCCCTCAACACCGACGGGTCGAATGAGATCAGAACAGTGAGGATAGTCTCGTTGAGATCGGCATGGAATGACAATATTTTCAAATTCGAAATCGTAATTAACCATCCAACCTTGACAATAGATCCGTAGGCCCAGTCGTCACTCTGGTTTCGTCGAAGTCCCACCCGTCGACCCTGAAAGTTGGATGATACATGGTAGGGTTGGCAGAAATAGTCTGAAACAGCCGGTTCGCTCGCGCGAAACGAGATAGGAATGAGTCTGAATGAGAGAGAGAGAAATGATCTCTCGATTTTGAGACTCCTCGAGTCTGTGAGCAAAGTCGTTCAGACTCTGAGAGTCTCAAACTGTTTTCCCAGCACAAAAGCTAAGTGCAGACACTGAAACATAACTATTCTTTGAGACTCTCGGAATCTCAGACTCTGAGAGTCCGAATCATTCGGACTCACAGAGTCTGAGACTCGGCGAGTCTGAAATGAGTGAGACTCTCAGAGTCTGAGACTCGCCATTGGACTCATTTTGCCAACCCTAATACATGGTACTTTCGTGAACTTCAGTAACGTTGATACTGGCCAACAGAAAACGTCAACCTATGAATCTGATCAAAAAAATAGTCATAGCAATAATATGTTTTACCTTATCCGACCATGAGTGCAGCAGTTCGTTCCTTCTCCTCTGTTCTTCTTTTATCCTCTTCTTCTCCTCTTCTGCTTCTCTTCTCTTCTTTTCTGCCTCTGTTTCTTGTTTCTTCTTCCCTCCTCTTCCTCTTCTCCTTCCTCTTCCCTCTTGTTCCTTCGACACAGAGGTATTATTCAGTTCCTGTGATTGCAGTATGTTCCTTCTCTTCTTTTCTTCTTCGTCCTTCATCGCTAGTGTCTTCAAGTGGTGCGACTCCTCATCCTGTCCCAACTCCAGAACAATCTTCGCGATGGCAACTGTTTTTGAGCGATTCACGATCTCTGCAAAGCATAATCTAGAGAATGTGATGGGGTATACGTATCTTCATTTCACACTCTTTCACCGGTCAGAGAGGCGAAAGAGTGTGTGTGGAATGAAGAGTCGGCGACCCAAGTTCCGCACTTTAATAATCTCGTTCTTTCTTTATTGGTAAAGAACGTTATTAGTTCTTTATTAGTCATCGTGAGAGTGCGATTTCTAACCCCTTTCAACCAAACCACGATAAAAAGAAACTAACCGAGTGTCAATCTGTGCAGTTTCCTGTCGAAACGACGCATTGCCTCGTGCCGCAAGCCCGTCTCGCCCAGCTTCACTACCTGGATTGATTATGAAGTGTGGGTTACGGTAGATGATAGGAATCCCAATCTGACTGTATTTCAATAGTCTAAATACCTCAATCGCCTCTCGCCAAGCGTCGTTTCCGAGAACTACAGAGCCCTGAAAAACACAAGTCACGTCTCGCAATTCATGTATTCTATGCTGTGATATCAAAGTGCTGCACGCAGAACTCTGATAGCAACTTACCTGAGGACTCGAAGTTGACTTGAGCCTCTCTCCCATCTCCAACTTCCAATCCACTATCTCTTGCACGGTATTTGATGCTTTCTCGCTGGCACTGAAGCCAATTCGGTCCGGCATGAGAGTGAGGAAGTCCTGGAATGGTAAAAGTAAAGATAAAGTAGCGAAACAAGACTGATCGATCATGCTGTTCAAATTTCTATGGCCTTTCGAGATCAAATGTATTACCACCACGGACCATGGGTCTTCCTAGTTCCTCATTTATAGGTTGAGATAACGAGTAAACCGATTCGCACCCTGTCTCGCTTCAGCATCTTGGCAATCTGCTCAACGGCCTCGGCATCTTTTGGAGGAGCTGAGAAGTGCGGAATGGAAGAACGAGGAGGTCTGAAGGACGACATTCGATAAATCCGTCCAGATCTTTAACCAGTTTAACCAGTTCAAAAATGAAGCAAATACCTGTAGAACACTCGGCACACAAGAGAGTTCCTATCGGATAGCAGCAATGGCAAAAGAATTTTCGTGTCGATTCGACCGGTCCTCAAATATATTCAGTCATTCAATGTGTTGTAGGTTTGGCAAACATATGATTTCGAAGCGGAGAACAAATACCTAGAATAATATTCATGATATGAATTTCGAATACCTCATTTCTCCTTCGATCACCACAGTCTCCGATGAACTTCTGCTCCCTTCTGCGGGAATAGTAGCTCGCGCGAGTCGAGAAGTGATCTCGGCGTGTGGAGTGACCATCGCATATTCGGCAATCTGAGAGAAGCCAATCAATCTAACATTTGCGGCAATGAGGATTTGCGGAACTCTTCGTGAGATGTTTGATTATCACCTAAACAATGTTTATCTAGGGTATCGAGGATTTGTATCAGGATAAGCCCAGCGTAAAATAATGTACCTGAAAGACCGTCTTAGGATGATCACCCTTCTTCACGTCCCTCAAATATCTTCTAGTAGTGAAGTTGCTGAGATCGACAGAGGATCGGATAGGATATTGACCGTTCTTGGGGTTCTGTAACTAAGTATCAGGGGTCTTGTTTCTTAGATTTTTGTGCATCACTTTTTTAAACAATGCAATGGAATGCTTGTGAAATTTCTAACCTTTCGTCCAACATCAACGATTCGTTGCACGAGGGATTTGGTTAGGCTCAGTCGATAAACCCAAAGAAGATCGCCCGCAGAGATTTGTGTGGGATCGAAGGCGAATTCGCCAATGACCTGCAAAAAATGAAACTATTATTCCGCAAACAAAATCCAATGTGGGCAGCGCATCGTTCTGAAGTCAGGGTAAAAATATCAAATATGTACCTCTCTAGCAGCATTGATGTCGAATCGAACGACACGCAGATGCTCCTCACCATGCAAGTAGAGAAGCGGATCCACGGCCTGATTTATGAGTTTTGATGGGACTAAGGCATTTTGATGGGGCAATAAAGATTGAAAAAGCCCGACTCAGTCCGACTACAGAAAGTATTCACCTGACAAAAGACATTGGACTTCGAAGTAGTCACTACTTCGTAGAGCACTGGATACACTCCATCCTTTTCTGGCGGTTGAATCGTGTAGGGAGGTTCATTAATCTCTCCGAATCGTCTCCCGACTCGTTGACTTTCCTCGTTGTAGACTCCTGTGATAGAAAGATCATTGACTATTATAGAAATTATAAGTTAGAAAAATATAAAAGAACGTGTGAAAATGGCGGTTGTGTAGTTCGAGTTCTGCCATTTCATAAACCTCCCTAGTCGCGTACGGAACGTTATATTTCGTGGTGTGTGACAAACTTTTAAACTTCTATGATACTTCGACTGAAGCCTGCTCATTTCTGATAGGATTCTTTCAGAGAATCAGGGTCTCGCTTTTTCACAGGACTGTGGACCATTGTGTCTCCAAATTTTGGTTCATGATCATACTTTGCTCACCGACAGCGAGGTTTTTGAGCATGTCTGCAGTGAGGTTTCGAAAGCTTAGCGCTGCTGTTGCTGTCTGCAAGTGATTTGCGTGTCATGAACCAATGAGATGGTCTCAACTATGGATGGCGAGCGTAGAAAATCTCTCATCATTTCACACACTCTCTCACCTTCCAGGCAGTCGAGAAAGTGAGGGGAGCAAACTCTTCATTTGCCATCCCTAGTCTAAACTCCAAACCTACTCGTAATCATCAGTTCCAACCAAACCTGCAGATCGAAGGCATTCCATTCCCAGAGATCCTTCTGTGGAAACACCGATTTCATTATCTCGGATAGAGGAGCGTTTGCCTGAATTTGTGAAAATCTTTTCCCAGCTATTTCTCTTTCGCTCCCAAAAAAATCAACTTTGTGTTTGACGAATTTACCATACCTCGCAACTTCGGCCTACGTGAGAAGTGCAAAGTAGATCGTCTCGCAAAACTTGAGCCGTATTCCATTGTGTATCGAAGTGGACGAATGGCGGCTTCTGAAGTGCACAACTTCAGTGGATGTCGCTTTTTCTCAGTAATTGAGTAATCACGACAGTTTCGATAAAATAAAACGATGTCCGATATTTGTAAGATGAAAGTACAACCTCAAGTGACGCTGTTCCGAGCCGTTCGAAATTCCATCGTTCAGTTGATCGTCCCTGAAATGTTTTTCGTTTTGATAAGAGCGTGAAATAGGGGATTCGTCTCTCCATTTCACACACTCTATCTATCGTATCTCTGACTGGTGAAAGAGTGTGTGAAATGGAGAAACGGTGACCCGAATTTCTCACTCTAGTTTGGAAAAGCGCGTAAGATAAGCGATAAGCGTCTGAAGTTACGACAAATCGCGAGCGCTAACCTCAGAGGATTGAGCATACAACGGATCGTCGTCTTCAGATGAATCGCGGCGACGAGAACGAAAGGCCCCGGAGGGCAACTGACAAACATGTGAAATTTCGACAACTCAAAAATGTTCATACCTGATATCTGTTTGATCGAGTCGAATAATAGATAGGCGACATGGTCTGAGAATTTCAGTGGAGAAAAGCAAAGTCGATTCACGGAAGATGGTTAATACGATTCTCAGCAAAATATGAAGGGGCGGCAGCTCTTTGAGGCTAACTGAAAGCGGCAGCGCTCCGCTTGAGATGAGTAGTTGCTATGGGGGAGCTATTCTCCTAATATAGCCATGAGCCCTTGCACTGAACGGTAAGTGGGGTAAGGAAGATCCTGGCAGGTGGTTCATTCTTCCTTCTGTTTGATGACTGAATGTGATGTGACAAAGGTCACTCTTTTGACCAAAACGTCAAGGGAAACGAAGAGAGAAAGGACAGTGAGATGGTCGAAACTAGGCACTTCTGTACTTTTGGCCCAGCCATACTCTATAGAGTATCCCCCTTCTCATTCGCCGCCTCACTTCTCAAGCAGAGCGGTCATAGAGACCCTGGGCCAAAAAGTACAGAAGTTCCCGAAACTAAGGCAGTAGCGGAACAGGATGGTACGGAGTCCCTTCTATCTCAGACAGATGAGGGAGCATCTGAAACGAGGAATGAAACATGGCAGTTAACGGGTAAGGTCCCTCTCCTTTTGTTTGGACAATGATGTGAGAAACATGTCTGGTGGAGTCACAATGCTTTTCGCTTCACACGGAAAGGGAGATGCGTCATAGTATCTAGAGCATTTTATAGAATTATCTTTAAAAACACTAAAATAAACAAAGTTTATCGAATTGACAACATAATTCATTTTACGACAAATAGCAAATCTGCGAACACAACCCAAACCTCGTACTATTACGGCAGAGTGATATTAACATAATGATAGATAGAGTTCTCATTCTGAGAAAAATATCGTAAATGTGCTGTTCCAGTGATAATCTGATGGAGATTACTTGCGAATCTACTATTTACTATCCACAGACTTCTTCGGTTGATTGGCGAAGGCTTCGGCTGGTGAAATCTCAGCCCATTCCTGAAATATGCGATGTTGCATCTTTATTAACCACTGTGCTCTTCCGGTATTTGACTAAAACATCAGGATGAAAGGGCTTTAACTAGCCTAGATTGCGACCTTCTCACCTTCTCAACTGCCTATCCGATGGGACTCTCGAGAGGATCTCGATAAATCAACGCTTCTAACAATAAGGACCTATGAAACTAAGGGACTGACAACCTAAGGATCTCAGTTGAGTATCTTTGAGACTTTATACGTAATCAGTGTGGATTCACCTTCAGCTGCCTATCCGACGGGACTCTCGAGAGGAAATCCAGCAGCTCGTTGTTGTCAACGAAATTCGGCGGTTTCCTCAGACGTTTCGTGAACTTGTTGATGCCTGCAATATCGATTGATTTCGTATCTCGGACTACAGTATTGTCTACAGTATGCCAATTCGGACTATCAACCTGAAGAATACTGTAGCCATCCAGCTAGTCCGGAATTGCAACAGTGGTCTACGAATATCGATCGATTCTCGAACATAACTCTACCGTACCCCAGGCGAGGACGAGATATCGTAGTGGGACGAGGTAGAGAAGTACTGTGGCAGCAGAGAGGACGAAGATGGCAAGACAAGTCAGCCAGGGAGAGGTCATGTCCGAGGCACTGGAAGGGATTGATGAAATTGACAATTTATCATTTTCAATACTATTTTAATCTGTACAACGCCCATATTTCACCATGTAATAAACTATAAGCTGCTCACGACTATCAATGTTCTCTCTGATTCTGGTTTCAGTACTTTGCAAGGTAAGATCGATAAGTGACCCACTTTCTGAATCTTTGAATGAGTAACGTAATGAATGCGAGTGTCTCCTGCACTTCGAGTAGAGTGTCCGAGATGGAGAGGATGGAGGAGTTGGAATCGTTCTGCAACATTTGAATGTCAATATTTTCGGACTAACGGTTCAGCATCGCTTTAAGCTTTACTACTTTGGGTAAAGCTCAGTCATTAGTGTTTTCGCTTGAGATTCACAAAATCCTCGGGCTCCTTAAACACGTTTTGCATCTGAACATACTGTTGCACTCACGCTACCACCAAACAATATAGGAAAACCTCGTCCAACTCACATCCTTGGGCGTGGGCGGGGGCGTGGCGGGTCCCTCCTTGGCCGTCACGAATGCGTTCCAACTCGTGTTGAGGATGAGAGCGACGAGGAACATCGGGAGATGGAAGACATCGATGTAGAGAATGACGAAGATGAAGATCTGGGGAAGTTATCGATTGTATTGTTCCATTCATACATCTGCTATATCTGCTCATCATTCCACTCATCATTCATTCATATGTTCCGTTTCATCCATTCATTTTGCGTTTCGCCTCGAACACAATATGTTTCAAACAGTCTAAATAAGAAAGTATGCTCTCTCTCTGTTTGATGGAGAGAAAATGTCGTGTTTATTATCAAAATACACTCCCACAGGTGGAAAAGTGCGAAGGCACGTAGAATAAGGAGAACCCAACTCAAGTTTGGTAAGAAAGAGTTGCTCTACTCATTCCGCACATTCGTTCACAAAAAATTGAGCGTGCAAAATAAGGAGAATGCAAAATACTCACCACCATGGACAGAAACGAAACACTAGGTTTCTTCCATCGCATCACATCGTCAATGCTCTGGAAGATTGGCGTGAAGGACGAACCGAATCGACTGAAAGAAGTCAGTTGTCGATCAGACTGAACTGCCGTAACCCAACCACTCAGTTGTCGATTGGCACCTACCGTATCTCGTTGACGGAAGCTTTCAGCACGGAAGGCTTGAACTTGGGAGTGACCATCAGATACTCTTTCTCACGAGGAGTAAAGGTTCGGATTACGGCGCGAACCTTGAAAAGCCAGCTGACGATTGACCAGCCGATCGATAGCTGACCATGTTGTACTGTAACCGCATCTCTAGCAGCACTCTCCCCTTCGCTGGTTTGAGCAATTTCCGGTCCTTGAGTGTGAACCAGCGCCGTTCCCAGCCTTGGATCTGCAGAATAGGGCTTTTGCAAATGGCATTCGAAACGTCATTGTTCTAGTGAATTTCCACTTTCTTACAATGGTTACTTGAAACTCTCTGTGAATCCTTCATTTTCCTACCAATACGATCTAGGAACTAAGTGCATTTCTAGGCCCTAAAGCCTAATACATAAAGACTAATACCTAACGCTAATCAGAGCACAAACCTGCAGTAGTGGCACCGACACTCTTCCCAGGAAGTCGGCCTTTCCTGTACTGTCCTCGTCGAAGAGAGAGACGTCGATGACGGCGTGGATGTCCTCCACGGGGCTGGAAGCATACATTACTTGTCTCACAATTTCTTGACAAGACGCATTACTGCATTACTTGACTAGACAAGAGTGTCTCACTCTCTTGTCTTGTCAGCTCTGAATAATCGAGCCTCTTCTTAGCTTGATTGTATTCCGGGTTCTACACTGCTTTATCAGAGACGTCGGCAAAAGTTGTAAGCCCAGGGTATCGAGTGAAATGTTTCGATAAACACTCGAACAAAGAGGTTCTTCCTTTCGTATTTAGATGCAATGTTCTCGCTCAATGAGTGGTTTCTTAGCAAATTTGAAGCATTAGTTTCGAAAAAAAATAGACTCACAGCACAAACAGTCTGTTCCACTCGGGGAAGAGGGTCGCATAATGGGTGTGCGTCCTCACTCGGAGATTGCCCATTCTGAGGATGGCGAAGGGGTCACTCTTCCCACCCAGATCCATAGCCTCCACGTTGTCCGCACGGATTACTATAACATCGCGATTACTGTAGAGTCGAAACCTCTGCCTAGGCAGTACTCATGTTCTAAAAAAATCAAGAAAACATCCCGGTTACTATTTTTAAAATGACAACTGTGAAGGAATCGTTGTTCAACCTCTGTCACATGTATTATGTTTGCGGTGAAACTCACTCTTCACCACGAGCTCGCCCACTTCGGCAATGTTGCGGAAGGTGTTGCGCAGACTCTGAAAGGGATATCAATGATCGCCATCTAATCATCAAGCAGAAAAAATATAATCTTGCACACTCTGAAACTGATTAGGAAGTCGTGTTTTCAGTTTAAAAAAATAAAATTACATACGAATCGATTATCATAACCGGGCGCGACGTTGGCGAGCACGCTGCTGTTGGTGAGACCTGAAGAGATTTGGGAAACTTTTCGGGTCTGGGAAACACTCCGACTGCGCAGAACGATTTACATCAAATGCGGTTTGGAACTATCACAGTCTGAGTGGTTTTCACTATCTCTGCGCGTTGAGTTTCACTCGCTTTCTATATTACATACCAAATAATCTCAGAGGTGGCGTGCCCGGTAAGTCTCAGAAAAATAAAATCACTCAAAACGAACAATAAATGCAAACGAACCAGCGGGCACGGACACGATAATGTCCAGACTCGACTTCGGCCCGAGGGCGACTTCCTGTCTGATGGCCTTGTCGCGAGGGAGACCGGAGAGATGCAACTGGAAAGGAATCCCTGGGAAACTTTACGCTTGTAATACTTTCTTGACCCTGAGTCAGGCTCTGTACGCGTCGTAATAGAAAAAAAAATGGATTTGCAACCGTAACCTCTAGTGGAATTGGAAATGGAGTTAAAGGAGGGTTATTAGCAAAGAAATGGGCGAAAACATGCATTTATTGGCTGCAAAAAACCTGGGTCGAATGAGGCATCGAACCACCGGCCTTCAGAGAGGTTGACCGGAGCTCTAACCACTGCGCTACACTGGGGTGTTGGAGCTGCTCCTCTCATTTCACATTATGATCGAGATGCTTTCACATTCAAATTCCCGCCACTCCCCTGTCCTTTCAAGCGTCCATGGCACATTGCCAACTCGCTATAAAATCGTTCAGGCAAAAGATACA
>LS502593.1:451527-487939 GCA_900490845.1 Pristionchus japonicus | reverse complement strand
TGTACATTACTTTGAATAAACGCAGAGCTCTTTCTATAACAATCTGAAACTTATTTCACCTAGAAGGTTTTAGTACAAGCAACCAGCAACTGTGAAAAATGCAAACCTGCGCCGGGCAGATTGGTCGCGTTGATATTCACGTAGTAGGATCCCTCGATGAGACAGTACGTTTCCACGTATTGCTCCCAGAAAGGCTGGAAGAAATCTTTTTGGTGATTTATCCTTGAAATGGAGAGAAGAGATTGACGCCACACAAGTTTCAGTTAGGTTTCGCGAACAGTTCAAAGCGTGTTTGTAATCCAAAGACGCGATGGTCTCTTTCTCCCCCCGTCAAGAAAACAATCAATTCAAACAATTTTTCGCGCTGATATTTGATATTGAAGCACTACACCGGCTACTCAAATTAGTATTACTAATAGTATTTGCTTACTAATACTAATGTAGTATGGGTACTAATACTTGCACTGTCCTACAAGCGGCAACAGAAAGCTACGGAGAAAAGGCTCCACACATTTGAGGAGGCAATCAAAAAACGGACCGTGAACTGTTTCGGCAGCCAGCACTGCACTGGCTCTCCAACATACGATCGAGTGAAGAGGAAAACGGCAAGGGCGGAGAGAGCACGGGGGAAGTGGAGGTATCGGACCCTAAATACATACTTCATCCTTGATTCCTAGATTACTCTAGTTATCGAAAGAGGCTGTGAAAGAGGTTACTCTGGAAGGAGTAATCGATAGTCTATCACAGTACTCTGGGTTACGGTACTTAGCGATCAATAGGATACGGTACCCACCGATCGATCGTGTCCACGTCGAGTGAGTGGCCGCGCGTCTGCAGGATCTGCACGAGGAGATCCATCTAGGTTACGGTAAGTGAGTTATTACGGTAGTCAATCGACAACTGGCCAGATATGGTAATCGTTCACACGATTATTGATTATCATTATCACGATGAATATTGGGAATACTTTATCAGATCGAACAATGGTGAAGGAAAAAGAGCTTATTCGGTGGTTGGCGAGGCGGCTTCGGCTGAAATGAAGTCAGTTCGTGATTCGAAAGTACAGTGTAAAACTGTTACAGTGCTCTACTACGGTATCCTTCTCATATCGATCAGAAGGAATCTCGCAATATCCCACTTGAGAAATGGGAAACGCAGGAGTGGTACTCACTCGTCGATGGCTTGAACATCTTCTGTGTAATGTCCGAGGCAACGATGCGGCCGCAGTTCTCATCTACTAGTCTGAAAAAAGCTGATCTCGGATCTCTGTTTCTTTACAGCAATTATTTGCTGAAGTGGCCTGTGTTTTCATTATGGGCTGTCTGAGAGAGTACAGGAATGCTACTAAATAAGCCCTGCAGTCCTCCATGAAGTTTCCCACGACGATTGGAGGTTCTACCTGAGAAGAAGTATGCCGTCCCTGTTGAGGTGCTTGCGGTAGAAGATCTCACGATCCTGCGCGGTCGAGGGGAGGTCGGCCTGGAAGTGGTTAATTAGCCTCTAATTAGCATAATTAGCTAATCATCTCACCAACAGATCTTCCAGATAGCTCTGGTGGTTGTTGTCATTGAGCAGTCGATAGATCCACTTGATGAGAGAGTAGACGGAGAGAATGGACACGAGAAGGAACCAGAACCAGAGGAAGATGAAGATCTTCTCGTTGAACATGTTCACCTGATCATAGAATGACTAAGAATCAGCCATGATTTTTGTTGTAAAAGATCAAAGAGCAGTTGCGGAGTAGTGTATGAAATAGTCGTTGATCTTTGATCTCTATTGTTTCACTCCCTTTTAGAACGAAAAATGTCGTAACGGGTTGGTATTGATGGTTTCGGCTGTGCTTCACAGTAAAATCAAATAGTGAGAAAAACATCCATAGCAGGAAGTTTACCGTGGGAACAACAAACAAAAAAACTATGCCCAACGGAATT
Organism: Pristionchus japonicus; assembly: GCA_900490845.1. Classification (NCBI taxonomy): domain Eukaryota; kingdom Metazoa; phylum Nematoda; class Chromadorea; order Rhabditida; family Neodiplogasteridae; genus Pristionchus; species Pristionchus japonicus. The sequence continues at coordinate 486,008 of LS502593.1, read as the reverse complement.
TCGAGTCGAACTATTCAATCCCTCACCATCAGTACACACTGCACGGTCCAGTTGTTAATGTTGCCCATTTCGCGGACGGACAGATCGCAGTAGGCTACCTGGAGTTAGCGATTAGGACTGTTGTTTCCTCGCTCTGAGGTGAACTCTCGCTCTGTATGACTAGCTAAAAAGCAGGCATTGACAATGTTCATTTGTGTTTCACAATGACTGTATGAAAGATAGGGCTAGTCTGCAATTGATGACTTACCCTCAAATGGTTCTAATTGATAAATTCGCATTCGATGTAATTCAGGTCGAAAGGTATTCTGAACTACGTTGACAACTTCGATGGAGAAGAACCGACCCGCACTTACTCTGGGGAAGTGGCCGCTGTGCTGCCACTGCCGGCCGGACAGCATGTCTCTGCAAGAACGATTGATGATTGAACGAATGATTGCATCATCACTAGGTAATCCACCACAAATTACCTAAGAATGCCGAATCCCCAGAAGGTGTAGTCAGTGCCGAGCCAGATGTTGATGAGCAGGAGTTGGGCGATCACGTTCACTACCTGAAGAGAGGAATTAGTGCAATAGGTATTCAATAAACTGAAGATAACGATGGAACTCCGTTTCTAGTCGACTTTCACTACATTTTTTGTAAATCTGCAGTGTAACGAAAGACAAGCTGTGAATGAGTCGAAAAGAGAGGCGTACCTCGAGGATCTTCATCGTGAGGTACACATTCGACAGGTAGGTGCGGTGGTCCGAGGTCGCGCTGGTGGGGTCTGAAATGCATATGGTTAGATTGCAAACGGCTAATGTCTTCCTGACATCTTTGATTGTGTTTCACTGTAAGCTCAAAAATCACTGCGCATGTCCATACACAATGATCCGCCGTTTCCTGAGAACACAACTTCATTCCATAAACGCAGTGCTCGAAGGCGGGCCTCAGTGCGTCACTCGTCTCAAATTCGCTTCATCGCCTCTCTATCACCAAGTAACGCATTACAACTACAGACTGCACCTTACCCCTAAAGTCTCTGGATTTCTAAGGCCGCAAATCCTCACCATAAACGCAGTGCTCGAATGCGGGTCTGAGTGCATCACTCTCAAGCTCTCTTTTTCACATATCCGAGGCCCGGGTATTCATTGCAAATACTGAATCCAGGGTGCTCTAAAGTCTCTGGATCTTTAAGGCCGCAAATCCTCACCATAAACGCAGTGCTCGAAGGCGGGTCTCAATGCGTCACTCGTCTTCACTCTCTACCCGGCCACTGTTTTACCATTGATCTAGTGTACCAAATGAGGAGAGCCAACAATAGTAGATTCCCTCACCATAAACGCAGTGCTCGAACGCAGGTCTGAGTGCGTCACTCGTCTCCGCTGCCTTCTTCTTCTTCGCGTCCTTGCGGGCGGCAGACATGATCTCGCCAAGGGTCAGACCTGGAAGGATCGAGATGATCAGATCAGGTATCATGAACAAGCTCGACAATCATGGTATGACACGCCTCTCACCTAAGACTCGACCTAAATCTGCCAGTGAGCCATTTTTGACCCCGGGATGCCTAGAAGAATATAATGGTCGAAAACCCGGGGTCAAAAAAGGATTCGCTTGCAGATTCAGCCATCCTGAGTCGATTCTTAGGTGAGTGGCGTGACAATCTCGACACAGGAATCGTCATTGTGTCTGCCGTAACTGAAGCATTATGCAAAGGAGGCAATTGTCCTAGTTTGCGACTGAAAGATTCCGTACCACTATTGATCGACAGGATCTTCCAGACTCCTCGCGGGATGAAGAAGGCCAGAGCCATGGCGGAGAGGGCGAAGGGAACCCACTGAAGGAATTTCTTGTTCGTTGTTGGAAAGTTTCAATCAGTTGCTTATGTTTCATATGCAGCACAAAATTATGGCTCTTAGAAAATATTCAATGACTTTCGAACTTAATAGTGAAAAGCAATATCCTCGAAAAGGCATAGAAAGAAGATAATCCTTACCTGATAGTAAATCATCTCCTTGTTCTGTCTCACGACAGGGGAAGAGGGAAGACTGGCATTCATTGGCACGAAGTATGTATTTTCCACAAAGCAGTAGGACTCCGAGAATTTCTCCCAGATACCCTGAACAAAAAAATGATGCTCTTCTTGTCCTACTTTGTTAGAATTGAAAAATTTAATGCTCGAAAGCTTTCGAATCGCGCATCAGCAGATACTTTAGCCATATGACGCCGTTCGCGTAAGAATCGAGCACATCGGAAGTGAGCCGGCACAGCCAAAATGGGTCGACTCTCTGTAAGTATGCGATTTGGGGTTCTCGAGAGTGCCGAAGAATATGCGCATACTCATTTTGCAGATTGAGCCTCCGTCGGCTCCAGACGACGTCACGTCGAAAACCACTTTATTTATACTTCCATGTTCTAGATAGCTCTAAAAATTAGTGAACGCGGTTCCCAGGGTAGAAATTGATGCTGATCACGCCTGTCGTTGTGATTTTTCATTTATTTCAAAAATGCTTTATTTGTAAAATGAAATTTTGACAGAAAAAGTTTGCAAACCTAGTGACATACACCAATCGATCCGCCTTGAAGAGAGGATTCCGAAAATGCCCCTAATCGTAGGAAAATACTCACGGGTTTTCAAATGAGCAAAATAAAACTGAGGCGAAACTGAGTGGGAGCTGCGTCTCTCTCCTTTGATCTACCTCTTCCCCAAGCTATGACCTCAAGGGTGAGGCGAGAGAGTGTGTAAATACGAGAGAGCGGGGAGAGAGACAGTCGGGGAAGAGGTAGATCAAAGGAGAGTGACTCAGCTCTCACTCAGTTTCGCTTCAGTTTTATTTTGCTCATTTGAAAACCCGTGAGTATTTTCCTACGTTTAGGGGCATTTTCGGAATCCTCTCTTCAAGGCAGATCGATTGGTGTATGTCACTAGGCTTGCAAACTTTTCCTCTGAAAATTTCATTTTACAAATAAAGTATTTAAGAAATAAATGAAAAATCACATCTACAGGCGTGATCAGCATCAAATTCTACCCTGGGAACCGCGTTCACACATTTTTAGCGCTATCTAGAACATGGAAGTATAAATAAAATGGTTTTCGGCGTGACCTCGTCTGGAGCCGACGGAGGCCCAATATGCAAAATGAGTACGCTCATATTCATGAGCACTCTCGAGAACCCCAAATCGCATACTTACAGAGAGTCGACCCATTTTGGCTGTGCCGGCCTTTGATCGAGTCTTACACAAACAGCGTCATATATCCAATAGCGTGGAACGATTTGAGTAAGTTTCAAGCGAGATACTTAAATGTGAGATTCAAGAAATGTCCAATCGAGGCGTTGGCGCAGTTGTAACGGAAACGAACTGGAATAAAGAAGACAGATAGCACAATTGTGAAGTGAGCTGAGAGGAAATGTGAAGATGTTGATGTATGGTAGAACCATCGATGATGCACGTTCTTAATCCTGCTACTCACAGCCGTCGTCCAGCACTGGATCATATTGTCCTCTCACCATCACTCTCACAAGTCAGAGTTCCTAACCTCTGTGCTCTGCTATCTCAACGCACTCTGTCACCAATCAGAAGCGCGAGTAAAAAGTCAGAAGGGCGAAATCAGACGACCATCCTTGAAAAAGAATCGATAGACATAGCTCACCGTCCACTGCGCCGGCGTCCAGCACTGAATCGGCTCTCCCACATAATTCTTCGCGAAGAGAGTGATCGCGAATCCCAGCAGGAGATAGATTGTGTAGACCTGAGATATCGATTATTTGAAAGTTACGGTAGTTTGGAGGGTTACTGTATCCTATTGTAAACAGTTACCGTTTCCGAGTGCCAGTAGTCACCGTAGCTTCGCAGGTACAGTAACCCCTCCTCGCACACCGGGTGACAACCTTTCATCTTCAGTTTCCCCATCGCAAGATTGGATATTGTGCGCCTTACAGCACTTTCGTCCCCCTTTTCTGTGCGAACACAATGCGCACAATAATTACGTTTTGTGATTCATAAGGCCGAAAAAATATCTCTGACTCAAGAACGGGGGTGGATCAAGTGAGTCATACGGTAAGTGACGTCCTAGCTTGATCGTGACCAGCTACGGTAGCGATAGGTTATCGATTGGTAGATCACTCACATAGTTCAGTCGATCGATCGAATCATCGTCGTGGGTCGATTTGACGTTGGCTATGTAGCCGTTGATGTTCGCCAACATCTTTGCCGATTCTGAACTTTCGCTAGTTTCTGGGTTTCTGAGATCAGTAGATCACTAGAAAAATTGTCGATAGGTCCCTAATAGACCTTCGAAAACGAGCACTCGAGCGACAACGAGTGCTCGTATTCGTAAGACCCACAGGCATCTAAGACGAGCACCAAAATGAGAGGCAGACGAGCACACGTTTTGAGTGATCGTCGAGTGCTAGTTTACTTTCGAGTCCCTAATAAGACTCGATGCACATACCACTCCTTCACGGACCGAAGGCTGAGGAGAGACGCGGAGAGTAGGGAAGATGGGGATGAGTACTGATAAGGATAGGAGGGTCTTGATGGAGTTGGGAAGGGAAGAAGAAGGGAGGAGACGGGGAGGAGGAGGAAGAATAGCGATAGTAGTGATAAGACGCATTCTCCTAGCCTGAGTGAGTCGATCGAGAGGAGGAGAGGACCATGGATTTGATCATCAAAATCGCCTCGGCGGTTACTCAACGGTATATCGATTTATTGATTTTCTAGGCTAATCCGAGCAATACGGTAGACTACGGTAATTTTATCATGGACTGAGTTTTCAGGCGTAATGAAGAGGACAAAGTCGATAGACTCAACTTCCAGTACACGTCGTACGCCTACGTATTCTCTGCTGTGTTAATCATGGGAAAGGTACGGTATCGATTGATTATTGATCTTCTGATGACTGATCTTTGATCTCTTCAGCAATTCATGGGTGCCCCTCTCATCTGCTGGACTCCTGCCGAGTTCAAGGTACTATATTCGGTAGTTCTGGATTACGGTATTTATCGATATTTACCTGATCATCGTACCCTACCGTATCCTTGCAGGGCGGCTGGATCCAATATACGCATGACTATTGCCTGATCGAGAATACGTACTGGGTTCCGATGGAGGATCCATCCCTGCCGGCCCCTGCTGCGAGAGAGAAGATGGAGTTGCCGTACTACCAGGTTCGAGACTGGTGAAATCTGCGAAAATCAGAAAAGAGATGTGATTTTTTGTATTAAAACCGTGGATGTTGCTGGGATCAGTTGACTAGGAAAACATCGGTCGAACATAGTCGGCCTGAAGCATAACTGCATTAATAATTGAGTTCTCGCTAGTGCAAGAAACACAAGTTAAAAAAATCGATAATCACTCCCGTTTCAGTGGGTGCAATTCGTGCTGGTCCTTCTCGCCTTCTGCTTCATGATCCCCCACTTCATCTGGCGATCGCTCAACTGGACTTCGGGTTTGTTGATTGGTCTTTGATCTTTGAGAGCACGCAAATGCTTTGCAAATAGGGTTTACGAAAGCCGCTACATACAGAAAAAAACGTTATCTCGGAATGATTTGATAGTATGGTTGCTGAACATCAGAGTTGATCTTTGACCTTTGCAGGCGTGCAAGTCCGTTCCATCATCGAGTCCTGCATGCAGACGATGGGTAAACCGGCGCAGAGAGAAGCTGTGAGTATCTTTATTACTCACTTTTTTTTCGTGATTTGCTTCAAATCCTTCAGCATACGTCAGAAAAATGCGTGAGCATGTAGAATAGGCTATTAGATTATACGGAGCTTTTCTGGTTTTAAATAGAAGATGTTCTAGGTGAACAAGAAGATCGCTGCTCACATCTACCATTCATTCGAGGCAATGAAGAGCATCGAGCAGAGACACAAATTCACTCTTGTGCAGTGAGTTTTTACTACAGAGAGGGATTGGCAAGTGTAGTTGAGTCAACGTTAATGAATTTTCAAATGAAAGTAGCATTAAAAAATTTCGATTTCTTCGAGTCTTTCTTTCTATTTTTTTCTTCGAGCATGAACAACTTTCGTAGTGTTTTGGTACTTCCTAGGGTCAGGGGACTCCCTATCAGGAGTTTTTGAGGGAACCCCTACAACCGTATCAATCAACATCGTGAGAGTGCACCGACAGTGTTTATCTCGATAGTCTTTCCCTTTGATCTTCTTTTGATCATTTTGTCTCCAAAAATTCTCATTACCAATCATTCCTCTTTTCATTCATCGGCATCAGAAAAAGCGCCTGCTTTTTATGCTGCTTTGTTCTCCTCTGACTCAGTTAGCCTCAAGCGAAGGAGTGGGGGATATAATCACACCGGATGCCTTATCTGAATGATTAGGTTGACTCAGGCGGTGAATAAGACTACAAAAGAAGTGGACGAAAATAGGGGGATCGGTGCAGTGGCAGCTGAGAAAGGGACCCAATACATGAAAGATACTTGAACACAAAATTGTCAAAAATAAATAAGCAAAACAATTCAGACGACTCGCCCACGGCCAGACCATCACGCTGTACTACATCGCCATGAAGGTTTGTTGCTGTTGTTGTTATTGTTATTATTGTTTTGACCAATCAAACAACAGGTCCTCTACATCATCAACCTCATCTTCCAAATCACCATCATCCATGTCTTCCTTGGGCACAACCCTCTGGCTGTCTTCCGTCAGTTTCCTTATTCATGTTTCATCGAATGATCTATTTCATCAATCAAAGAAACTGTGGGCTATAGTCAGTAGAGAACACAAAATGTGCATACTTCACTCTCCTTCACTCAACACAAAACACTGAAAGCTCGGTAAAGAATGGGGTTGATTCAAAGAAATCAGAGTAACGGAATAAGGACTTTATTCAGGTGAGGGCGTGAACAGCGACTGGAAGAACACCGGACTCTTCCCGCGTTCGACCATGTGCGACTTCGAGGTGCGATCTTTGAACTTTTAATCGTCAGCTCCTTCAAACATGCACCTGATACTTTCGACGGTATCACTGCATCAGAGTGCAATTCGAGAACGATAAGCGCTAGACGACTTGACCTTTGCACTCTAATCAGATCTCTCCAGTCCCTTGCTCTTTGATCTGCGTCATGAGTTGTCGAGAACTGATCTTTGATCTTTCAGGTGCGCACGAAGGGCAACATCAACCGGTACTCGGTCCAGTGCGTCCTCTCTCTCAACATGTTCAACGAGAAGATCTTCGCCGTCCTGTTCATTTGGTACTCACTGATAATTAGACAGATACAGAGAGGTCAGAAATGAAACGCTGATTTCTTCTCTCAATGTGTGATTGTGAGAAGATCTTTGCTGTTCTGTTCATATTGGATAGTCTGCAATTCATACAACTTATTATCTCATTCATCTTTTTTATCTCATTCATGAACGACTAATTGCCATGTTCCAGTGCATAGTCCATAAAAGAACATGATGAAACACACCTGAAACTTCAGATGTGCAGTAGGGTTGAAATGAATAACAAGAATTTCCCGCAACACTACTCAATTATTGAACTTTTTTCAGGCTGTGTCTCCTCCTGTGCATCACGATCGCGAACACTCTGCACTGGCTGACGACCATCTACTCCGCCTCGAACAGGAGGAATCTCGCCGTGAGAATGCTCAAGAGCCAGGTACGGTGGATTACGGTAGTCGGGCTCGTATCGATTTCCTCTCGAATCTGCTTCCGCACTCTTATCACAGGCAGTGCGTCCATTAGCACTGAATCAGGGAAGTCCTTTATAATGACGCAATCATTAGTGCGCTGTGCACCTGTCAAATTCTGCAGTTTAGCACTTTTTTCTCTCTTTCCTTCCCCTCGAATCCTTGAGATAAGAAATGCCTCTCAGCGATTCATTCGCCTCTCCCACAGCAATAATCTCGTTTGCAACACTGCTTTCTTCGCAATTCTCGCTATCAGACAATGCATAATCCTCTCTTTTCACTCTTCTTCTCTCCATTTCTCATGATCTCTAGCCAAATTCGTAGAGCTATCAATTCTCCCCTCCCTCTATCAACCATCGATCTAATCAGTGTGTTAGTGAGAGGCAGCGAGCATGAAACATTGCTAGTATCAGTCTCTAATTCCTCACGATACACTCGTCGAATGTTCAACTACTCATTGACCATCCTCAATCAGTGTGTTATCTCGTTGTCTCTCATAGGCGAGAGAGCAGGTGAAATGGAGAGAGTCTGAAGACTCCAGGTCTTATCAATCGTGTGCGTATACACACATTTGCCTTTATGGCACATCATTATTATCAATTTGGAGAGCGAGTGAGGGATGGAGTGGGGGAAAGAGACTATACGACCAGGGTATTATCATTCCGATTGTGATGCATGTAGTCGAGGGAAAGAAGAGACTCTGGGACTGGGGGTCCTGGATCGTGAACTGAGCTACAGTACCATGATTACTGTACTTTCAGGGTATCGATCAGAACTCTCTCCGCATCGAGCGAGTGCCCGAATTTGATGATTCGTTGAAGAAGGGAGAGCAGAAGGCTCTCATCGAGCATGAATCTAATGCGTTTGAGCAGTTTGTTGAGCTCACTCCCGATCAGGTAATCGATAATTTCGTCAGTTGTCAATCAATAATAGCAGCTACCGTAATCTGTTTTACTCAATCGAATCTGTAGTAGTGAATCGATTGTTCCGACTGCCGTAATCTGTTTCTATTTCAATCAATCAGTCAATCAATCAATACTCGCAGGCCACCGTAATCCGACTGATCACGGCGAACGCCGGAGAGATCGTTGCGAGTGGAGTGGTGAAGGAGTTGTACAACGTGTTCAACAAGAGAGAACTCGACAACTAATTATCGATTGTGTTATGTTATGCGTTACTGTGACGAATAAAGAACGCGTTTATCACAATTATGGGTATGAACAGCACTTAACTCGCATCGCCAATTTTTCGGAAACGTATGGTCACTGAGATCTTATCGTCATCTTCTTCATCGTCGCCTTCGAGGCTGAATCTCGCTGATAGTTCAGCGCCAATTTTTCTAATCGAAGTATCGAAGATAGTGTAAGCTTCGTACTGCAATCAAGCAATTTTTATCACAATCATATGGATCTGCCTAATTCCAGGACTTGCCTTGGTTCTATCGATTCCATCTATCATCGTACGTGTGATACGGCCCGTAACATACGTCTTCCATTCCCCACGAGCGTTTTCTTCGAGACGAACCTTAAATATTTATTGAAAGGAGTATTTATAAGAAAACAAATTTATTACCAAAATCATGTCTAGAAGATGCTCCGGGTCGACAACTAGACAGCACACGTCTAAATAATGGAACGATGCGAGAAGTGAGCCCAGTTCTCGAGACAACGCAAATGTCTGTAATGGGTGGACTTCTCTGGCTTTCTCTACATTCATCACATCTCTAGTGATAGTCAGAACCTGAGGCTCTGTATTGTAAGCATGCGGTGCGGAAATGATTTTCAAGTTTGAAAATTTGTGTTTGAAGAGACCATTTATGCCATAAACTATGAGTTACTGCTACCTGTTACCATAAACTCATCCCATAAGTTCCCATAAGTTACCATAAACTCACATGGTTCGTATTGCAAAGTGTCAGCCCAGATGAGGTTTCGGCTTCTGCGAATGTCCGAATGAAAGACTCGTCGAAGAGTGCGGACTCGTCTTTTCGAGGGAAGTCAAGACTGATTCTAGAAGGCTTCATAGCAAGGATCCATGTCAGGAACCTGTGGAAGTAATCATCTATTACGATATTTTTAAAGTTGCCTTACTTTGATTTCCCCTCATCGGTGAAGGTCTTGTCAAAAGCGCATCGCTCGAATTTGATATATTTCAGAGGATATTTTCCGATATTCTTAAAATCCTCAAGAAACTGATGGTCTATGCCAACCTGCAAAACACATTTTCCACTCAAAATAACATGGGAAAGGGTTGGTACTTGTGGAGTTCGCCGGAAGAGGAAGAGAGTCTACCCACCATGACCACCAACCCAGCGTTAGGCAATCTAATTTTTAAAATGGGTGAAACATATCAGTTCTTCCGGGGGAATTCCACAAGAGCCAAAGGGTTTACCGCATCGAAGGAATAACTCTCGAACGCTCGTCTCTTCAAACAGATAAGCAGATGGTCCATAATGCTCCTTTTGAGAGGAACGATTTGGCTCAATTGTAGGGTTGAACTCTTTGCCTGAAACGAATCAGTTTCTCAACAATACCGGACTGAAATGAGCAGAATTGAACCAGACAATTAGAAAATGGCATTGGGAAGGCAATGCTCACATAATGTGTATTCTCCTCTTTATCTGAAATCTGCTTTACAATGTTGTTGTTTGTGAAATGCTTGTCCAGACTATCGGCAGACCGATCTAGTCTCAATACCCAGAAGTTGTGGAACTTCATAGAAGAATCACCCCTCGAATGAGGCCATAGCTTGCTGATCACGACCATCGTTTTGTGCGTGTCCGCCTGAACTCAGTTGTTCCATTTTGGAGGCCGAAGTTTTCGAAAGTGCACGTGGCAAGCTGGAAAACTACTCAGCCAACCTGTGAAATGGTGAGGTTAGCATATTGTCTCTGCATCGCTCGTGGACGGGCGAGGAGTGTGGCAGTGCGTAGTGTCTGACTCGTCGTGGACAAGATGTCAAGCTCATCCCTGCAAAGACCAAGCAACGATTAATTCTCTCTCTGTGCTTGAATGTCCATTTTCACGAATAGAAAGATTGGCATTGTCGCTACAGAAATTCTCGTTTTTTTTCGTGGCTTCTTTATTAACCTTCTCATCCATATCAGCTACGAACTCTCAAATATCTCTACAACTCACTGGTCCATCAGCACGAGAACAGCATCCAGACAGTCAGCGGGCAGCGGGGACAGGCAATCGTCATCTCCGATCACTGGAGGCGACTTGAACTTTCGCTTCGAAGTCTTTGTCTTGGGCTGCTTTTTACGAGGTGAAATCGATTTCTGAAGGAGGAGATGCAAGATTATCATTGCGGAATGAGCTACTTCACTACATCAAGTAATCCAACCTTTTTCTCTTTAGGCGCTGCCTTGCTGGTAGATGCCTTTGCACTTATGTCCTTCATTGCTGCATTCGAGCGTTTGCTTCCTTTGCTTTTCTGTAATTCATTAGATAAACAATTCATCACAATCATCTGTGTGTCTGCAATCTGCAAACTTTGCTTACCTTAGCAGGCTTCTTCTGAGCTCCTTTACTGATCTTGCCCTTCCCTTTAGTCTTTTCTTCAGTCTTCTTCGCCACTTTCGCCAGCAGTACTTTCTCTCAAGAATAAACAATATACTTTTACCGTACAACAACACAAAGTTAAGCAACGAACATGATAATTTGAAAAAAATAGTAGTTTTGGGCTAATAAGACTCCGATTAATGACTCTTATTCGAATCATCAAAAGAGGGAGAATAGAAACGCTTTACATCTGAACGAGTCGCGCCTCAAGCATCTGTCACTATTTTCTTTTGCCACTCGATCAATAATTCTATCAGTAGCCAATCAATAATAAGACTACCGTAATCTGTGCGGCATTCAATCAATCAATACTCGCAGGCCACCGTCATCCGACTGATAACGGCGAACGCCGGAGAGATCGTTGCGAGTGGAGTGGGGAGTTGTACAACGTATTCAACAAGAGAGAACTGGACAACTAAAGATCGATTGTGTTATGCTATGCGTTATTGTGATGAATAAAGGGCATGTTTTATCGCAATTATTACGAAAAGAGGGTATGAACAGCGTTTAACGATAATATGGAATTTTTCGGAAATGTATGATCACTGCGATATTATCGTCCTCATCTTCATCTTCGTCATCGTCTTCATCTTCGAAGCTGAATCTCGCTTCGAATTCTCCGCCAACTTTACCAATCGTAGAATCGTCAATGGGAGCAGCAGTATACTGCAAATGTTATTGTTCACAATCGCATAGGTGGCGTGAAATACTAGAACTTGCCTTTGTTCTATCAATTCCGTCAAGCATGGCTTGTGTGAAACGACCCGTAGCATACATCTCCCAATCCCCTCGAACATGTTGGTCGAGACGAATCTGATTTGTTATAGGATTAAATTAAATGATTAGATGAATATTTTGTTATCACCAAAATCATGTCGAGAAGAAGGTCCGGGTCGATGACCAGACAGTCAACGTCTAAATAGTGGAAGGATGCCAGGAGTAAACCCAGCTCTCGAGATAACGCAAATGTCTGTAATGGGTGGACTTCTCTCGCTTTCTCTGCACTCATTACCAACATCTCTGGCTAGTCTGAAACTGAGGCTATGTCTTGTAAGCAAGCAGTGTAGAAATGATATGTTTGAGAAAGACCATGTACAGTCCTGGTTGCTTCCCTAGTGAAAGCAATCCGTCCCGGCCGGTCGGAGACGGTCCCAGGCGGTCCTAAGCGATTGAGTTGCTCGAGGAGTGAAATTTAGGAGAAAACCAAGTAACGGCGAGGAGCTCGTGGGTTGCACTATCGATTTCACATGACAGTATATTTATTAAAAAATTCTATAATCAGGAAATTGAAGGATAACTGTGTGCACTTTGAGTGATAAAGTTAAAAACAGGTTGAACTTTTTTTACTACCGTAATCCTTTTACTTCTTCTTTTCGTTTTTTACCCAAAATTGCCACCACTTTAACGCCAATTTCCTAACTATAGAATTTTTAAATAAATATTCTGTCGTGTGAAATCGATAGTACAACCCACGAGCTCCTCGCCGTTACTTGGTTTTCTCCTAAATTTCACTCCTCGAGCAACGCATTCGCTTAGGACCGCCTGGGACCGTCTCCGACCGGCCGGGACGGATTGTTTTCACTAGGGAAACAACCAGGACTGTATGCGCTCACATGGTTTGTATTGAGAAGAGTCAGACTCGAAGAGGCATCAGCTTCAGCGTATTTCCGAATGAAAGATTCATCGAAGAGTGCGGATTCGTCTTTTCGTGGGAAATCAAGAAAGAGACTCGAAGGCTTCGCAGCAAGGATCAGTGATAGAAATCTGCGGAAGAATTCATCGTCATTATCTATTATGATATTTTCAAAGTCGCCTCACCTTGATTTCCCTTCATCGGTGAAGGTATTGTCAAAGGCGCATCGCTCGAATTTGATATATTTCAGAGGATATTTTCCGATATTCTTAAAATCCTCGAGAAACTGATCGTCTATACCAACCTGCAGGACTCATTTTCCACTCAAAGCAACATGGGAAAGGGTTTACCGCGTCGAAGGAATAACTCTCGAACGCTCGTCTCTTCAAACAGATCAGCAGATGGTCCATGATCTTCCTCTTGAGAGGAACGACTTGGCTCAATTGCAGGTTAGAACTCGTTGCCTGAAACGATTCAGTTTCTCAACAATACCGGAGTGAGCTGAACATGAATCAGCCAAAACCGTTAGTAGCATTGGAAAAGACAAAACTCACATGATGTGCATTGTCCTCTTTATCCGGAATCTGCATTATGCGCCCATCGGTCGTGAAATACCTGTCCAGACTACTGGCAGATCGATCTAGTCTCAACACCCACAAGTAGTGGAACTTTACAGGATAATCACTCCTCTGATCAGTCCTTAGCTTGCTGACCACAACCAGCGTTTTGTGCGAATCCACCTAAACTCAGTATTCTCATTTAAGAGGCCGGAATTTTCGAAAAACAAGCGCCAAGCTGGAAAACTACTCAGCCAACCTGTGAAATGGTGAGATTAGCGAATTGCCTCTGCGGCGCTCGAGAACGGGCGAGGAGTGTGGCTGTGCGTAGTGTCTGACTCGTCCTGGACAGCATGTCCAGCTCGTCCCTGCAAGAAACCAAGCTTAAATTCTTCATTTGTCTGAGACTTTTTCGAAATGGTGTAAATGTTCGGCAGTGGCCACTCTTATCTACAAACAGCCCAACACCCTCCTTTGAACTCACTGGTCCATCAGCACGAGAACAGCATCCAGACAGTCAGCGGGCAGCGAGGACAAGCAATCGTCCTCTCCGAGCACTAGAGGCGACTTGAACTTCAGTTTCGACTTCGCCTTCGCTGACGCCTTCTTTTTAAGGGGCGAAGTCGATTTCTGAATGAGGAGATGCAAGATTATATGAGCGGAATGATAGCGGAATGAGCTACTTCACTACATCAAGTAATCCAACCTTTTTCTCTTTAGGCGCTGCTTTGCTGGTAGATGCCTTTGGAGTTTTGCCCTTCGCTAGTGTTGCCTCTTTTTTGCCTCCTTTGGTTTTCTGTAACAGGTTGCTGGGGTAAATTTTAAATTTATGCAGATTCGCAGGAAAACAGCTAGCAGCTCTAGCCCTAGTTGCAAAGATCTGTTCGAAGTCTTCGTTTTAGGCAGATCTGATTTTCATTCGATTTCTGCATGACGACGGGTATCAATGATCATCATCATACCGAATCATAGAGGCTACTTCACTACGTCAAATACGTAACACACCTTTTTCTCTTTAGTTGCTGCCTTGCTGGTAGATGCCTTTGCAGTTTTGCCCTTCGCTAGTGTTGCCTCTTGTTTGCCTCCTTTGGTTTTCTGCAATAGATTAGATCAGAAATTCATCACAATCGTCTGTGTGTCTGCAATCTGCAAACTGAACTTACCTTGGCGGGCTTCTTCTGAGCTCCTTTACTGTTCTTGCCTTTCCCTTTAGTATTTTCTTCAGCCTTCTTCACTACTTTCGCCATTTCTCGAGAATAAAAAGTAGAAATATATTGCGCAACAACACAAAATAAGACAACGAACAAGACAATTTGAAGAAAAAAATTAACTTTCAGCTAATAAGACTCCGAATACAGACTCTTATTCGAATCTTCAAAAAGAGATATGCAAAAAATGCGAGAGATCTAAGCGAGTAGCGCCTCAAGCATCTGTCACTTTCCTCCTTTGATTTTTCAACAAAGCCAAGAGTGCCTTTCGTGAACCCCATTATAGCAATTAGATACACATTGTGAAAAGAAAGGAGACAGTGGTCCTACGAAGATGAAAAATTGTGTCCCAGGAAAGGAAATACTAGAATAATCTTATTACCATTTGCACTGCTTCCATTTGCACAAATCTCATTCAATGGAATTACCAAGTTGCAAAATACCACTCTTGAATACGTGCTAAATTCTCCTCATCCCCTCATTCGCTTCCCTCTCCTTTCTCTCGACGGGTGGTCTTCGCCTCTCTCCGCAATGGAGAAGAAGCTGGACTCGGAAGTCCGACCTGATACGGTAAGGTGATACCGTACCCCTCTGTTCATTGCCGATCGATACTTGCTACCGTATCCCGTTCGATCTCTGATCTCTTCCTTTAGCTAACCTTCATGGCAAGAAAGCACCAACAAGAATCGTACTTCGATGTCTGGAACAGAGGCGAGATGCTTCAAATATACAAGGTTGACCGATTCGACTACCGTAACTCTACCGTACTCACAGATCAAAACAACCAACCTGAAAGGTTACAAGATCAGACCTTCGTTATTCTCGATTGGAGTGAATGAGTGCATGAGAGTGTACGTCTACTTCCTCGGACAGGAGAAACCCACCAAGGTACGGTAGCTGGATACGGTAGCCAGATCGATACCGTAACCTACCATAATCTCAGGATCGGATCAGTGTAGTCTACTCGTATCACATGAACAAAAGGGACTCTATACTGCAAGCATGGGACGCGATCAAGTTGATAAAAGTGAGATACTGTAACCTACAGTAAGCCAATAGCTACAGTAATCTCTCCAGAACACCCCCGAGAAGCGCGCCTACGTGACCGTTCTGTTCAAAGAAGACCTGCGGGTACGGTAGTCGTAATCGATAGATCGACAACTGACTTCTTTCCAGTTGTCGGCTGCCGAAATGATGGAGAGGGAGGCACAGAACAGTGTTATGCTAATCCAGCAGTCAATGATGTCGAAGCCGCAGGGTCCCGGATCGTCGCGAATGGGTACTGTAGAGATATCGTACCTCCGTCTTACCGTACTTTCAGATGCCTCTGGTTCGTCGGGTGGTTCGGCAGGTCGCGAGAATGATTCGTACTACGCTCCGCCTCCCGCCTCTCCCAAAGTGGCCAAGGTTACGGTACGCAAGAAGTCCAGTGGAAAATCGAACTGTTCAACTGAACAATCGGAGGAGACGAATGAAGATCCCAACAGGTACTGTAGCTACAGTAGTTCAACAATTTCCGTACCTTTCACAGACCTTCCCCGAAGACCAAGAAGAAGAACGTATCTCAAACGGTGGAGGTTACTGAAGACGAGGCACCAGCCCCTCCTCCTCCCCCGGCCAAGCCTCGTTCGAGAAGAAAGGTCCAGGCCCCGCCCCCTCCTGCTGCAGAGGAAGAAGATGAGGCTCCTCCCTCTCCCGCTCGCAAGCCTGCCGTCGTCCGTCGCATCAAGTCGCCCGCTCGTGTTGTGCCTGCCGTAGCTGCCGCAGAACCAGCTGAGGACGAGATGGCAGAGGCACCCGTCGCACCGAAGAAGACTCGCAAGCAGGTGCAGCAGCCTGAGGAGGAAGAGGGAGAGGATGAGGCCCCTCCGCCTCCACCCAAACCTGTCCCTGCCAAGCCTCGATCACGCAGAAAGGTTCAGGCGACCCGTCCACCAGTTGAGGAGGATGGAGCGAAGAAGGGTAAGGCGATGCGGTTAATTAGGTACAATAATAATATCAATAGATTCAGTTGCCTCACCTGTGCGCAAACCCCGATCGTCCTCCTCGAACCCCAAGCCGAAACCTCGAAAAAGTAAGTTGAGTGTAGTACAGTAGGATACGGTATTGGTGAGGGAGTACGGTAAATTGATTTCTTTTACAGAGTCCAGTGGCACATTCGACCCTCTGGAATCGATTATCGGGAATTCTAAGGTTGTCTACATCATTCAGGTTCGAGCAGCTCGAATCGAGCTACAGTATCCAATGTTTCGATAGTCTACTCTATCGATTTTGATGTACCGTACCTTCAGAACGATGACGAGGAGGAGGAATCTGATAAGAAGGCTCGGAAGAAGAGCAGCAAGGATGGAAAGAAGAAGAACAAGAAGAGAAAGGAGGAAGAAGAGATTTACTAGAAGTGAAGAAGACACGATAGGGCCCCTACTAGCTATCGGGAACTAGATAAACAAGCGTTTATTGC
Organism: Pristionchus japonicus; assembly: GCA_900490845.1. Lineage (NCBI taxonomy): Eukaryota > Metazoa > Nematoda > Chromadorea > Rhabditida > Neodiplogasteridae > Pristionchus > Pristionchus japonicus. The sequence continues at coordinate 468,957 of LS502593.1, read as the reverse complement.
GACTTCTCTGAAACTTCATCGCATTCCAATAACACAGTCCCTGTCCAACTTAGCAAAGATTTATTATGCATGTATTATCGATAACAACAACTTCTGAAGACATAAAACAAGGATAAAGCGAGCTGGGAAGACGAAAAAAGACTAAAACAGGAATGGTTGGTCTCTTAGAGACATGACGAAACAGGCTTTACATGGAAGGAACGGGTCAAGGATCAGGGACAACTTGAGAGTAACTATCGGTTTAGTGTTCAATTGATGGTCATCATCATCCTGGAGAGCTCGATCGATCGATCGAACAGCTTGTTCTGAGTCACCTGATGAGTGCCAGTTAGATGCCCAATGTCGAGAGAAAATCATAGAACTTCTGCACTTGCTGGCCCTATCCTCTCGCAAGGGTTAGAAGGTGAACAATGTTCAGAGACACGAGCCAAAAGTGCAAGTACAGAAATCGGTCTGGGACCCATGAGAACTAACCTGCGAGAGTCCGGCGTACTCCGGCTTCTCCCTGATCTCCTGAATGCGATCGTTCGACGGGAAGCTGCTGATGGACGCCTTCTGAACGATAATTTTTTAATTCATTAGTTTAATTAATACATCAAGCTGTTTTCGCTTCCATCAAACGTTTATACATCACATTCTTTAATTGTGAGCAAAATTTCGAGGAAAAAGCCCCGGTTTCCCATGAAACTACTAATTATTGATTATCGATCAATAATCAATCAATAATGCCTGACCAGCAACTGATCGAGAGAGAATCGATCGGCGATGTACAGACAGTTCTCCTCTCCGATCGACGTCAAACGCTGCAGAAGGAACTCCTCGCAGTCACGAGTCATCATCTGGCAATTAGCATATAAGTTAATTAGTTAATTAAAAATCATTAAGTAATTAATTAATCAATAATAACCTTGAAATCGAATCGATCCGCCACCTCGAGATGCGCCTCCACGTCAAGGGCTAGAATGCATTACAATTACCGTAATTTATTGTTCATTAATAACAAAACTTATAGTAAATTTCACATTCAGCGTCTGCATTGAAACAATATCAAACAAATGATCAAAAAACGAACGTTTGATCTGTCCCCCGAGTCTGTACAGCATGAGGAGGACGTTGTGGAAGATCTGAAATGAATAGTTCATCGTTCAGATGTGTCGGGACTCTAACCCGGCGCTCCTAGCACGCACCATCTCCATAATATCTCACTCACATTGATATCGACGTCCTTCAGCTCGATCACTGACTGGTTCGCCTCTCTGAAGTCGCCGAAGAAGAGCGCGCGGAAGTAGTGAGAGTGAAGGGCAAGGAACTGAGAATGGAGAGAACTCGTAATGAGGGAATGATGTTTCGAGGATGAATCAAGAACAACTGGAAAAGGCTTGTTTCGATTGAACTCGAGAAATATTTTTTCACTGCAAAAGCGATATGTCTTTCAGTAGGTGTGGTTCTCCTTTATACTCATCGAAGAGGTTCTCTCCGACCTTGACACTGACCTGCTTGCTCACGTAAATCTTCTCCTTGCCCATCTTGAGGGCGACGTCGAAGAGATTCGACGGCGAGAACATGTCCACCTCCACGTTCCTGCAATTCGATAATCAATACAGCTCGAATTCTCAATCTCAACTGTTCTGAGCAGGCTCCGAATACCCCCTCAAAATGCCATATGCAACCCACAAATTGAACTTTTTTTTAACAACACACAATAAGAAAACATTTTGTACGATGAACTGCAAACCTCCCACGTTCTCGCCTGTCACTAGTAGCTAGCATGCTAATCGATGAAAGTCCCTTACCGATTGAGGGTCGATCTCTCGTCGTTGATGATGATCTGCACTTCCAGAAGCATCGTGTCGTCCCTGATCACGCCCTGAAACTAGTTAGGCACTTCTTCTGTTTTCTTCATTCCTAGAGAATTATTTCCCTATCATTCTCATTTCCAGCCTTGCTTTTCATTCAGAGCTGTCCAGGGTCGGCCAGAAACCGAAGAAGTCCCAAGAGTTAATGTTGGTACTCACACATTTCTAACGTTAATAACAGTAGCACATGAGTACGGCGAAGTTCCCCCACACTATTCCACCTATGTAGTGTGCAGTTGCGAACGTAATCATTAGAAACTTTCATCAATCATAAGAAACTCTTGCTCACCGGGTAGAGGACCCTCTCGAAGATGGAGGAGAGCAGCACCTTTCTCGACTTGTGGTTGATTACCACTTCGATCTGCAACGAAGAGGAGACGATATTATTATTCAAATTTTGTAACATTAGTAAGCCTACAATAGTAGGGAAAAAATAGTCCATGTGCTCAAACCTAGCGGATTAACGCCCCACTACACTCACATCACTATCGTCGATGTTGCTGTACGAGTACTTCTTCCTCGAGCCGTCTTGGTTGATCACGTACCATCTTCAACGTTAACTAATTAAAATTAATTATGTTTATTTATTTAATTTAATTAATAACCTCGGCTGTACGACGACCTCCCACAGCCTGAACTCCTTGTGGCATATGAGGAACAGGTTGTAGGTGCCCTTGCCACGGGCGGGAGTGGGCACGATGAGCAGACACCTGCGATACGCTTAACTAATTACAGTAATTAATGAGCATTACTTAATTAATAAGCATTATTAATAAACATTAATTGTTATTAATTTAATTATAGTAATTAATAAGCAACTTTACCAATTAATTAATCAATGCGGCAAAAAATGCGAACTCGGTGAACTTTGTTTGTGATATTTCGCCGCTGCAGGCACAAAACTACAATATTTTAAATCTAATTAAGCCCTTTTCGCCAAATTTACCCCGCCAAGGTCAAAACATACCAATCGTACTGGCCGATGCGCATCCCCTGCGACATCACTCCCTCACAATCACCTGGCATCGTCGACAGTAACAGCTCGTGAAATCTCAGCCCCTTTCCTCTACCCACATCAAGCTCAAATTTAGGCACAAAACGACGACATTTTAGTTTTTTTAATAATCATTTTGCGAGTAACTCACCAATCGTACTGGCCGACTCTGATCCCCTGCGACATCACTCCCTCCGCGGGCATCGTCGACAGTGACGTCACGCAGAAGCTCAGTCTGTTCTCGGGCACTCTCACCGTGCGGGGAGGAACGACGAGGCCCGGCTCTGCGAGTGGGGGTTGTTGGTTGGATAATTCAAGCAATATCCCGTCGATATTACGTTGTTAAAAGCCTGTCAAAGCCTATTGGTGTGACAAAATCAAGCAAGAACTCGTTCATTTTGAGAGCAAGTCGCTGACGATTACTTGGGAAACGGTCACAGCTTGTGCATGGGCAACATTTCGATCACCAAAGCATGCCAAGTTGGGCTCACCGATTTTGGTAGCGATTCTTCTAGCCGGGGCCATTGTTGTTGATGACGAGTAAGATCAGAGATTTATCTGAAAATCGAACATCAACGGTTACGTATCAGGAGAAACTGTTTCCACAAATCGATATCAGAACGATCTCATACAGTATTTCCAAACCTCGCTGCGAGACCAATACAGTAATCTCAATTTCGCGTTTTTCTCGCTGTTAATCGGACGCCGATATTATTTTCGCACGCTTTCTTTTTCCTGTTTCTCATATACTTCAATGCTGCGGACGCTTCAACGCATATCACAAAAAACGGAACGTTTCGCTTCTGAACATTTATCCGGTCTTGAAGTTACAATTAGAAACATTATGGAAAACAACGACACAACTTCTACGAAGCACAAGGTTGAATCTACACATGAATGTGGGAAATGTACATCATTTTGACAGAAATAGACAGAGAACGACTAATACTGTCACAACTTCTCATCGACAGCACGATTTCAACAAAAATGCGATAAATTTTGCGCCTGATTTCCCGAAAAGATCCCGAGATCAGAAATAGTTAGCAAAGCTAAACGAGGAGAACATGAGAATCAGGCTTATTAGCTTCTACAAAACATCAACAGCGAAAGGCTATTTACAGAAAGGCGAATGGGGAAGGGTTTCCGGCTCTGAGATGCCGCAAAAACATTAATTCTTGCATTCCAAAACATCTCAAGAAAAAAACAGAGAAATATTAATACAACAATGGGAGGGGAGTTAACTTCTACAGAACAAGTAGATTAATTAACATAGAGTGGGAACGGAAGGGGAGTAAACTTCTACAGAACAACAATGGATTCAAAGAGTGGGGATGGGAGGAGGGTCTCTCTACTTCTTCTCCTTCTCCTTCTTCATCTCTTCTTCCTTCGCTTCGATTCTTTCTTTCATCTCCTTCTTGTACTCCTTCCATTCCTCTGACTCCTTCACCTTCTTCAGTTCGTAGTCCGAGCGGATCTCGGCCAGAGTCACCTCCTGTAATCGGAGAAGATAACAGAATGATAGTGAGTGCGTCGAAAACTAGTCGTATCGCTAGAACTAACAATAAGTCTGTTCTAGCTTTTGAGATGAAAAGTGAATGTACGAACCAGAAAGACGGTATTATCACATTTACATTCCTCGATAGCTTTGATCGTAAGGAAGAAACATGCATTAACCTGGTAGCTCTCCATCCCGTATTTGCCGGCCACAAGGAGCTTCTTGGCCGCACTCCAGATCTGCACTTCGTAGTGGTCCATCAGCCAGTACTCAAGCGAGTCCTTCAGCTCCTGAAAGACGGTCGTTTGTTAAAAGTTTGAAGCAGAATCTGAGCTTGGTATCGAGAATTACATCCACAACTGACTATGATGATACACCTGAACATCACGGCAACATCAGCGGTTCCCCCGTTCATTCGGTTTCATGCGTCGCGGTTACAGTGTACGGCGCAACGCGTTTTCGATTGAATTTTCAAACAAAATTTATTTATGTTTATGACTATTTGCAGCTTGTTCAGCATGCCCGATTTCGCAAAATAAGTCTCGATTTTACTGAAAACATACCAAAACAATAAATAAGCGGACAGTTCCTCGGGGCATTTTTAAACCAAGGATGTCAGACTCATGAATGGTGCCCTAGAAACAAGGGGATTCTGCGGACAAGAGACGCTTTATTATTTCTTGTTTTTTGCTCTATAATTACGGTGGGACTCTCACAGAGCCGCATTACCCAACAATTCATTAAAAATATGTAAACCAAGCGCGCAAACAGTCATTTTCGTATTTCCGTAACGTTGGGGTACTGTAGTTTTGCAAATTGCGGATTTGCCGCGACAGGCCTCCCGCATGGAAAACCCTGCTGCCGCTCACTGAGTTCACTTTTTTCCGGGCGAACCGTTTTGCGGGTTTTGGTGTTGCCGTGAACATGAATCTCGAGGTACAAATCGAAAACGTATTTTTGACTTTAGTACTTCTCCTCTCTCATTCCCACTATTCCCAATCCCTCACCTGGATCTGGAACTGCAGCGACATCTTCGCCAGCGTCTCCCAGTTGGCAACTGCAGAGGGGGAAATAATCAATAATTCAAAACGGTAGGTCAAAGACCAATCAATACACCCACCAGTGATCGTATCCTCGGTACGGTAGAGATAGCCGAGGAGCAGGGCAAAGTCCTGGAATACAATTCCTGTTTTAATAGTAATTAATTAACTAATTAACCAACCTCAGGAGTGACTCCATCCACCTTCACCTCATTCTGCTCATCTCCCTTCTTGAAGAGATCCTTGAAGAAGGACGAGTGGAAGGCAAGATACTGAAATGAACCATGACTTCGAAATTGAAACAACTTCGAAACACCAATTCCGACCTGCTTGTTCACTTGAATCTTCTTGTCTCCAATCTCGAGCGCACAGTCGTACGTCTCCTCATTCGGAGTGAAGATATCGATCGTGGGCTTGGGACGGAATCTGAATGCAGTGAATTACCATCAATAGCCTACCGTATCCAAGGACTGAAATGGTCCCATACCGATCTCCCTTCGCCTCCTTCACCGTGATGACCACCTCGACGGACACGTAGTCGACAGTTGGGGCTCCCTGTGATGGAAAAATAACCATTTGAGATACTACTTCTAACACTCTATGGCAGGTGATGAGCTATCGCACTTTGAGTTTCACCAAATACCGACCTCCTCCTCCTCATCCGAATCGATGGGGTCCATCTCTATGCCGAAGTTCTTGTCCATGTATCTATCCAGCTGCTCCGCGCGCACCAGCCAACGCGCCTGCGATACCGTCTCTTCCTGGAATGCATTTTGTAGAAATTATGCTTCAGAAACCCGAACTATCCTGTCTCCTCCGTACTCGCCTTTCTCTCGATGAAGTTGCACCCGTATCCGGCGTCTTCGAAGGTGATTTTGGCCTCGAAGTCGGCGTGCCACACGGGTGTCTCCTGCAATTACATTAATTCAACTCAATAACTGGTTGGCACTGCTTGTACATAACTCCCTCATAAATCACTACTCAATGAATTAATTAATTAGCGCTAATTAATCACCTCCGACTGACAGCACTCGATGAACAGCTGGTGGTCTCCGCCGCCGTAGCGGCACATCCACAGGCGCCTAAAGATGACAATATTACTTCCATCAAATAATTCGCTCATTGATTCATACATTTTCGCAATTGCCATCGATTCATTACAAGCTAGCATAGTGTGCAAGACGTGTAAATTCGTAAACTACATTGATAAATGTAAAAAAGCCTGGACGATTCTGATGTTACTAACCAAGGGAATCCTCCGATGATCTTGATATCCGATCGTTCTCCCTCCATATCCATCTCATTCACATTGTAGAACGTCTCGTGGAAGGTGCCCGTCATGGGGACTGCTGCCGGCGAGGGAGCTGCAAGGACCAATTGGCGGAGCTGATGCCACATCTAAACGGCTCTGGATGAATAGGTGACAGACACATGGGGGAAAGAACACACAAACTGACGAAGTTCCTCACTAGTCGGATGATTGCTATTTGGACACTAATCTAATTGATTGATGTAATTGCCATGCAAATGCGAATATTTACATGCAAATCAGTGTGATATATTACACCCGGTGGAAAGCGGGTGCACCCATTCCTCAACTCACCCTTACTGCGACTGGCACGCGGCTTCTTTGCCTTGGGCGCGTCGCCGACCACCGGAGCTGCACAGAAGCATTCACATCACAACACCCACCACATCAATACTTGAGCCTAGCGTGAAGCAAAAAATCAGAGGTGCAAGTGGTTTAGAAATCAAAAATTAGAAGGAAAATCGGTCGATCTTCGACAGCACGGCAACAACTTACACTTGGCCAGCGCCTTCCTTGAAGTACGAGGAGCTGAAACACGCAATGTGCAAGCATAAATAGTGCAGAAGAAAGCAACTACCGTGCAAACACCACACAATCAGTGAAGGGAATGGAGTGGACCGCACGCTTGACTCTAATCCACAACTACTTACCCTTCTTCGCGACATTCATTGCACGAGGCATCGTAGAATCGATTTGATCTCCTGATAAGATGATGATTACCAAGTTGCAACTCGATGCATTCGACAAGAGATACAGTATCGCGATCAAAACGCGGATTTTCAAGGAAAACAACAACATGCGAAATCTTCTTTATTAGCGACCAAAATTAGAACTGAGCTTCTGGAAACAACAATTAACCCTGCGGGTCAACGAGTATTGAGATAATGGGAATTTCAATTCCATCGCTGACTGTGAACAGCTAGGAATCCGAGTAAAATTTTACAGATACAGACGGTTATGAACGCATGGGGGCTAACACATCTGAAAAGGTAACAAGTGCGAATAAGATCATGAATCCCATGGTGAGGCAAAATAGTCCCATAGCCTCGGGAAGATCAAACAGCTGAGATAAGGGTAGGAGCGGGGATTAGCCAATAATGAAATTCAAAAGAAACGAAAAATAACCAACATTTGAAACTTAGAACTTCTTAAGAGATGGGAAAGGGGTTGAAGGGAGATTTAAAATGAGGAAACAGAACATGTAAAGTCGGATGAAAACAAGGTTTCTTTCAACACTTCTGTACCGATTATGGGAAAAATCTGGGGGAACAGAAAGGAAAATTTTGCAAAAAACGAACGATAATGGAGCTCAACATTACTGATGGGGGATGGGAAGGGGAGAAGGGAGGGGTTTCTTCAGAATTTATTGCTCGTCGTCCTCATCTTCGTCGCGCATCTCGACCTCGTCCTCGTCATCCTTATCCTCTTCTTCCTCTTCCTCCTCGTCATCCTCGTCCGCGATCACACCGCCCTAATATAAATTTTATATGATTGAGACGAAAACCAATAAGTATAAATCAAAGAAGCGAGGAAGCCGCAATTGACTGTTCGAACCCCAACAATATACCATTGAAACGTAGACACACGCTCTATCAAAATACTAAAGTACGAAAAATTGCAAGACGGTGAATCTACACTACCGCGAAGAATACTATTATTACGTATCTGAGATACGGTATCTCCTGCACAGGTGCTCTGAAAACATCATACATATACGAGCGTGGTCTTTTAAGCTATGTGGATTACTGCTTCACCCCACCTTCTTCATGGCATCCCTCACAGCCTTCTTCGTCTCGTCTGAATACTTCTTGAATGCCTCCGAGTGCATCACTACCTCGCAAGTGGCCGGCCTCTTGCGCATGTACCTCAGACATCTTCGCTGAAATGATAAAAATGTGTGCAATTTATAACTCTGATAATTTATGCTACTAAAAGCATTTCTTTCAAAAAGACAGGATGCAACAAAAGTTAAGTAATTAAGCCCGCCTCTCATTGTTAATAATATGGAACAATAGTTCACAAGGCAAATCTACAGCATTTTTTTTCAGTTTCGCGCTTCCGAACTTGTACATCACGTCTAGCTTCTATACTCGCGATCACAACTCCATTGTGCACACTATGCATTATCTCTGATCGATGAAAAACTACGTTTCACCAAATCCATTATCAGGTAACAAACACTCACCATGAGCGTGTGCAGCGCGAACATCTCGGCGAGTCGGATCATTTCGCTCACTTCCACGTTCTTTGCCGAGCAGAGCCACTTTTCCGCGTGGTCGATCAGCGGCTGTAATCAGAGTCCGAATACTTAGGTCATGAAAATGTTGAAAAAGTGGGATGCTTTAAAAAAAATTGAATATTTTCGCAAACATTTTGCAAAATGTGGGTTCCATTTATATTTTTTGCAGGTCGCTGAGCAAAATTTTGTCCTTTTGCGGGTTCCTTTCTCAAGAAAAGTGCAAAATGTGGGTAGCATATGCCATTTTTGAGGGGATAATCGGACCCTGGCTGTAATTAATTCCTAATTAACACTAATTGATTGAATTAATTTGCCACAAAGGGTTGACCAATCTCCTCTTGCATGAACACAAATGTGGGTTAAAAAGAAGTCATGTTTGACATTGAGTTATCCTACCAAGATAAACAACACACCTGGACCTTGAACCTGTGGGCCATCTGAAGTACGCCCTCGACGGTTGCGGCTGAATATTGATTAAGTAATTAATCAATTATTAATAATTAAAGTTACCCAACCACCGCGAAACTGACATTTCATATTATTTCAGAATGGGAAAGAGGGGCAGGGGTCGCCAAGCGACCCCTGCCCCTGGCCTGGCGACCCCTGCGCACGCCGCCAGTGCTGGACACGCATGCACACTGGGATCTCCAAAAATAAGTAATCAATAACGAACCAGTGACGGATCCCTCCACGCGATAGAGCATTCTGAGGAAGTCGATCATGGGCTGCAATTTTTTTTTAAAATAATTTTCGAAATTACTTTATTCAAGTAACCTGATAATCCTCATCGTTGAACTTGATTTCCTCCTTGGGATTTCCGAAGAAATGCTTCTGGAAGACGGGCGAGAGCAGCGAGAGAATCTTTAAAAGGAATTGAAGCCTTAACAAGCACAATCGCAACTACAGGTTGTTGGCATGCGTGGTGCGAAAGTAGAAATTAACGCTCACTTTTTTGTCGACATATATCTTTTTCTCTCCCACAGTCAAATCAGCATCGAAAAGCTGAGAGGAGGCGAGGAAATCAATCGTCTTTTTGGATCTGAAATGAAAAAGGTTAAATATTTCACTTGAAACTCAACTCCACTTATCTCCCGCCTCCTTCGCCACTTCGACCTCCGCGATATTTTTGTCCGCGTCTCGACTCACGTGCTCCTGTAATACTGTTGAGATTGAGAACTCCAAATTGACGCTACGTGAATCAGAAGGGGATGATGAAGGGTTTCAGGCTATGAAAGAAAACAAAAACAAAATAAAAGAACCACGATATTACTAACAACATAATACGCATGAGATTCACTTCTATAGAACAAGAATAGAATGTGATCAAGGTATGCCAGGAATCTCTCTACTTATAAGTTCTCTTATCCTATTTTCACCTTGATCTCCTTCTCCTTCGCTTCGATTCTCTCTTTCATCTCCTTCTTATACTCCTTCCATTCCTCTGACTCCTTCACCTTCTTCAGCTCATCGTCCGAACGGATCTCGGCCAGAGTCACCTCCTGCAAATTTGCAATGCAGTTCAGTTTACTCAATCTTCTTTAGCATGTAAGCTACGCTTCCGTCATTATGATCTATATCGAGTGATTGTCTATATCGTATCAACTGTCCCGATCAGGGACATTGACGAAACTCGAGAAAACTTGACAAACTTCAGAAACTAGTGATTGTAGCTATCCAATCATACATGTTGGTACCCCGATGGCCGGGGGGTTGGTTGGACCACTATATATTTTTCGTTCCCACGGGGCATAGGAAATGTATGAACCCAATAATAAAAATTGATGTCCATTCATCTTTTCTCCCCTCACCTGGTAGCTCTCCATCCCATACTTGCTCGCCACTGCCAACTTCTTCGCCGCACTCCATCTCCTACGCGTAAGCCAGCACTCAAGCGAGTCCTTCAGCTCCTGGAACCGAGATCCTTTGGAGAACAGAAGAGGAATTTACTATAATCTCTACGACGAAAATAATTACCTGAACATCGAACTTATGCGCCAGCTTGGCCAGCGTCTCCCAGTTAGCGACTGCAATAAGAGAAGGGAATAATCGATAATTCAACTACTAAAGCGTACAATCAATAAACCCACCAGTAACTTTATCTTCGATACGGTAGAAGTAGCCAAGGAGAATGGCAAAATCCTGGAACATTACATTGATATTGATTAAGCATAATTTTACCAACCTCAGGTGTGATTCCATCAACCTTCACTTCCTTCACCCCGAAGTTTAGTTCCACTTGAATTTCTTTTCCTCCTTTACGAGGGAAGTTGACTTGTACTTGCTCCAGCTCATCTCCTTTCTTGTCCAAGCAGATTTCCACTAACACTTTCAGTTTCTTCAGTTCCTCCTCGGTCTTGCCGGAGAAGAGATCCTTGAAGAAGGGCGAATGGAAGACGAGAAACTGAAATTGAATAAATCAAATATCCACTTAAAGCCTGGATTAGAATGATTTTACGATACCGAATTCAAACCTGCTTGTTCACGTGAATCTTCTTGTCTCCAATGGTGAGTGAACCGTCGTACGTCTCCGCATTCGGAGTGAAGATATCGATCGTGGGCTTGGGACGGAATCTTAATTCTCCAGTTTATTTTCAATCAACATTGGCAAGAATCGCATATCTACCGGCGGCCGTTCTGTGCCTAGCCAAATACTAAGTCTTGGCAACCCGAAAGTTTCAGGTTCAGAAGTCCCTTACCGATCTCCCTTCGCCTCCTTCACGGTGATCACCACCTCGACGGACACGTAGTCGACGGTAGGCGCACCCTTGAAAGGAAACTAACAAGGTCGAGATTTAGGCATTATCTTGATGGCGAAACAAGAGCTAACACAGCGAAAAAAATCGTTGTCAAAAATGTAATTTTTTACAATCAAATTCAATGTTTCGTTTTCGTTATTGTAGTTTAAAAAACGCCGAGATCCAACCTCCTTCGCCGCCGCCACAACCGAGTCGATTCCCAGATATGCATCCAGCAGCGACGTGCGAATGCGGCAGCTCTTGTGCGACACCTTCCCTGTCTGTTAATTAGGAAAATTAGCACTTAATAATGTATTTGATAAGGTTTATCAACTAGTATGCGCAGCACAATCAGGATATCGAAATTGACGCAAACTTATGGAAAATGAAAATGTAAAAATGTTAACAGAGACTATGAACTTCACTCACCCCTTTCTGGACGAGATTGGACCCGTATCCGGCGTCCAGTAAGGTGATCTTGGCTTCGAAGTCGGCATACCACATCGGAGTATCCTGTAATCAAATATAAAGATTTAAGAGCAAAATTCAAATTACGAATGATTAACCTGCGATTGGGTGCACTCGATGAACAGCTTGAGGTCACCGCGGGAATCGCGAAGCATGCCGAGACGCCTGAGGAAATGAGAGGTTATAGTCATTAAAAACACTATCAGCCAAGATCCTTTATTAATGCTCAGATCTAATCTCATTTCATCGATGTAGAAATAAGTTTGATTTCTTCAATATTTCGCAATCAAAGAACAGAAGGATATCCAGATCCCGAAGGATATTGCAAGTATGTGACTTCTTCTCACCAGGGGAATCCTCCGATGATCTTGATATCCGATCGTACTCCCTCCCTATTCATTCCCTTGAAATCGCGGAACGTTTCGTGGAAGGTGCCCGTCATGGGGACTGCGGCCGGAGAAGGGGCTGCAAGGAAGGACATCAACTGACAGCTTTTGTCACAATCAAACAGCTTCGAATGAATCGATTAAGGAGAAATCTAAAAAGTAAACTAATATACAAGCAGTGAGGCAATCAAAAACTCAAGAACTGTGAAGCTGGACGGACGATAGCCAACTGCTTGAAAACCAATTCAAGTAGAGAAGCAATTGACATCACCCAGACTTGGACACTCACACTCGCTGCGGCTGGTGCGAGGTTTCTTCGCTTCGGGCTCTTCGCCGGCCGCCGGTGCTGAACATAATCAATCACATTACACTAAAAAAATCTAACGTGGACTTTAAAAAATATATTTTTCATTCGCACACCAGGCCCTCTTCGGTCAGACAACGTGAAATATGGCGGTTTTCTAATCTGCTGCCACTTACCCTTCTTCGAGACGTTGATTGTATGAAGCATCGTAGAATCGATTTGATCTCCTGTAAGGACGACGATTACCAAGTTGCAACACGATGCACCCGGTGAGAGATACAGTATCGCGATTGAAACGCGGATTTTAAACATTGAACAAATAACATGCGAAATCTTCTTTATTAACGACCAAAATTAGAACTGAGCTTCTGGAAACAACAATTAACCCTGCGGGTCAACGACTATTTACATAATGGAAACTTCTATTCGAGAAACCATAGCTGAATTATAAGTGAACAGCTAGGAGTCAACAATGCGAGAACTTTACAGATACGAACGATAATCAACACATGGGGTTTAACGCTTCTGAAGACGGTAACCAGTGCGAATAGGATCATGAATCCCAAGATCAGACAGAAGAGTCCCATAATCTCGGGAAGGTCAAATCTTCTAACACTGGTGAACAGGAAATAGTCAACAAGGAATACTTTACAGAAACGAACGATAATCAATACATTATGTTTAGTACTTCTGCACAGAGAGGAAAGGGGTGTGGAATGGGAGAAGCCACTCTGAACTTGTATACAACGGGGCAGACACTTCTGCACAGATTATGGGAAAGGAAGGAAGGTCGAGGAACTTCAGAGGAAATATCCGAGCTCGTCCAAGTAGTTCGCCACGTAATCTTCAAGGTCGTCCTCGTCGATCATCCCGTCCGCACTCACGCCAGCCTGATATTATTTAATTAATTAACTAACTAATTATACCCCTTCGAATATTTCAGTAAACCACCAAGACATTCAATGAATTCATGGAACAATTCGACAAGATAAATCACAATTTTGACTGAACCATGATCCAAACAACGCCTCCATGATCCCTGCCTCACCCCACCTTCTTCATGGCATCCCTGACAGCCTTCTTGGTCTTGGCCGAGTACTTCTTGAATGCCTCCGAGTGCATCACTTCCTCCCTTGCACCCGAGACCTTGTGCACGTCCTTCAGACCGCCTCTCTGCGATATAACTAGTGTGATACGTTAGTTCACCTAGAGAAATCTAGAGCATCTTTCAGCTGCATGTCTCACTACCAGTACATCTTTTTTAGCTGTTCAAGAAAACACTGAGAGCCTATGAACAAACAGTATATTTGATCGATGAGAAATCCCGTCAAACTAGGTTTCACCTAATCCATAATCAAGCCACGACCCCTCACCATAAGCGTGGGCAGCTCGTACATCTCGGCCAGTCGGATCTTCTCGCTCACTTTCACGTCCGTCGCCGAGTACAGCCACTTCTCAGCGTGGTCGATCAGCGGCTGCGATTAATTGCTAATTAGTTAATTAGGCAGGCTAATTAGATAAATTACGACGATTATCAGCAAATAACACACCTGGACCTTGAACCTGTGGGCCATCTGCAGTGCGCCCTCAGCGGTATCAGCTGAATGTTAATTAATTAATCAATCAATTATTTATAATTAACCAACCAGTGACGGATCCCTCCACGCGATACAGCATCCTGAGGAAGTCGATCATGGGCTGGAATAATTTAAATAATTTTCGAAAATACTTTATTCAAGTAACCTGATAATCCTCGTCCTTGAACTTGATTTCCTCCTTGGGATTTCCGAAAAAATGCTTCTGGAAAACAGGCGAAAGCAGCGAGAGAATCTTAAAAATACATTTCAAAAACTATTCCAGAATTTTAAGCTCACCCCCTTGTTAACGTGCATTGTCTTCTCTCCCACGGCCAATTCAGCATCGAAGAGATCAGAAGGAGCGAGGAAATCGATCGGGAGCTTCTTTCTGAATCTGCAAACCTCCTTATAAAATAACTCACGTGAAACACCAACCCACCTGTCGCCCGCCTCCTTCTCTACCTCGATCTCAACCTCAATCTCCACAGTGTCGTTCTTTACATACTTCTGGAATGGATTTGCGATAAAACCCAGACAAAAATCCCGACCAACTCTCCCTCACCTTTGCCTCTCTCTTCACCGCATCCATCACTGAAAACGCCGTCTGGCTGGGCTTGTGCGCCGCGAACAGATCGTTCTGGTAATTACATAATTAATTAATTGAGTTATTCAATTAACCCCTAAATATATTTAATTAATAAAACACTAATGACTTACCTGTCCCCTGCCCTCCTCGACCGCCACCATCGTTCCCTTCACATCCATCACTCTCCACTTCCTCTCTGCCTTGCAGTGCCAGACTCGCGCCACTCTCGAGTAGAGGCACACCAGATCGAGAGTGGCGTTCCTCTGAGGGGCGGAGGGCGAAGACACCTTCAGCTGCCTGCAATGAAACGCGCTCCAGTTTCGAGTCTCGCATTGTAATTCAGATAACTCACCAAGGAAATCCTCCGATCTCCTTCACCTCCGACCTCACAGGCTCCTTGATCTTCGAGAACTTCTCGACACGGATTCGAATCGTCTTCGACTGGTCGCCTGCAGCAGCTGCAGCCGGCACAACTGAAGCAACGACTCATGCAAAGTTGTGTGAGTGGAACATTGATTCCCCAAAAAAACGTGGTGCTTCCATGTTTCACTCACCCTTCTTATCTGCAGCCGGAGCGGCAGGTGCTGGTGGCTTGGAAGCGGGCTTCTTCGGCACTGCGGCCGCTCTCGCGGGCTTCGAGACTAAACGGAATCAGTTATCATTAAAAAAATCGATAATCAATAAACTTGGAATTTCTGGCTCTCGAAACACTGTTTACCTCCGACGGCTGCTCTCTTCTTGGGAGGCATGATTTCGATTGTTTTGATCTGAAACGTAGTTGATCCTTTGCTTGCGTTCAAGCAAAAATGCCCGGAAAGAGATATTGGAAGGCGTTGCAAACGCCATATCAAAACATGGGATTGTTCAAAATCGAGAAGGCTTTATCAAGGGGATAGCAAGGACTAATCAAACAAAACAACAACAGAAACGAAATTCATGCATAACATACTATTAATGCATGACACCTATCCGCACTACAGATAATAATCAATAAAGTAAATCATCTTCTACCGTAATCTTCGCTCTTCTCTCTAGGAGAGATAACCACTTCTCTCCGATGATAACACGTGCGTTCTCGTCCTTGGGACTGTCCAGATTTTGCTGAAAACAATTGTTGACCAACCCTTCATTTACCGTATACCTGGATGGGACGAGATCTGTGCGGGACCTTGACCGAGGCATCGACCCATACAAAGATAGATACTGCGAGAACTCCTCTGGGACTGCAATTATCGAACTCTCGCTACCGTATTCCCGCTACCGCATACCTCGTTGTCCTTCTGATTGACGAGAACTGCATCACACTGTCCTTTCTCGTCCTCTCGAGATGCTGCAATAATCGATTTATCACCACCGTATCTCCGCCGCCTTGCATACCTTGCGTATGTTGACGGCCTTCTTGATGAGATGGTACAGATCCTCGGGTATTTTTGGAGCCATTGTCTTGGCCTTGAGGATACGGGGACGATCTTGTTTCCGGTCACACGACGGATCTGGGCGACTCCATGCGAGTTCCTGGGGATCACACCTTTCTGGAAGGGGCGAAGTCCCTTTTTGGCGAGCTTGCTGATCTGCTCGGTGGCGTCGTCACCAGAGTACTTGAGCCAGGCGGCGACCGAGCGATGGTAGGGGATCGAGGAGTGGGAGATACCCATTCCGGGGTTGCGTATGCGACCCGTCACTGGTTACCTGCAAAATTGAACACATTTATTAACAAGGTTGTAAAGTGAAGGGTTGGCATCTTCATGAGCCCTGGTAGATGCAAGGGAACTCACCAAACGAAGAAATAGACCCTCGAAACGATAAACGCATTCAAGTGTTCAGGGAGAGAGAAGTTACAACAGAGAGCTCAAAATGAAAGGCCGCGTTCTTGCTGTATCATCTGGCGGCCTTTACCATGCCATTGCTCTCTTCTTTACCAACACAGCCCCATTTTCTCCTCCCAGAAGAAAGGGCGCAAGTGGAATGTGTGAAATGGCGCGGCTGAAGCCAAAGAAAAAGAGACCAGACCATCTGACTCACTAATCACGCAACGCAAGTGTGCAAAGGGAGCCTTGTTTACCAAAACAACCCCTGTTTCGCGCTGCTCTCTCTCTCTCTCTCTCTTTTTCTCTCGGCTACTCTCACACATTGCGACTGCTTGGTGCGGAGTCAGATATAACATGTTCCTAGGGCCTCACTTTTCATGCTAATTAATTAAATAATCAATAATAATTACCAACTTGTAATTGGAGACGCTGTGCCACGGCAGGGTCCGAGGCGAAAGCGTTTGAATCGCGCGCGCAACAAAAAAACGCCCGCGAGCCGCAACGCACGAAAATTTCCTAGTTTTAGCATGCGAAATTGGCGAGTATGTCCGTACTTTGATATTCCCCTTTCAAACAATTACTTGTATTTTAATTAATTACGCGCGGGTTATTACGGCCATTTGAGTTACTTGT